>OMKZ01003479.1:4724-42340 GCA_900302535.1 Neoniphon sammara | reverse complement strand
TGAGGCTGCCTGGAGACTTAGTGGCCCAAGACGGATGCAAAAAAAAAAAAAAAGAAAAAAAAAGAAGCACACAGCAGCTATGCTTTGATATATACCTGTATATATAGCTTACCATGTGTGCCTCAGACACAGGCACATTCACTAGCCAAAGGGAGCGTCAGTATTTCTGTATCTGTGGTCAAGTGATGGGGTGCTGTCGCGTCCTGATCTCTGTCACTTTGATGAGACCACATACAAATTGACTTGGCTGTCCATTGTGCTGTACAGACAGTCCGCTGGCAGAGTAACTACACGAATTGAGAGGACAGGTAACACACTGGAGAGTGATGGTTATTTCCTTTTAACATTGAAGCCGTTATGGTAAGACTGCGGCAAAGCTTTTGTATTTGATTCTGTTTTTAGTGGCATGACATGAAATCTGTCTCTTCTGTTCGGTTTTGTGTTCTAAGCCTGTTTGTGCAGGTGGATTTTTAAGTATATATTCTTTGAAATCTGTGTTATCATTTTAGAGGTCCAGGTTATTAAATGGAGAGATTTTGATAATGTGCTAGTGTTATGATGTTAGTTTGTTGGAAAAGCACTCATTGATATCTCTGACATAGCATACATAGCATACAACACTGAAAAAGGTCCCACTTTGTGTTTATGCCATGCTAAAAATCAACATTCCTATCTCTTATCCCTATTTTGTGCATAAATGTTACACATGCATACAAATGAAATTGTTAACAAGTAATTATTAAGAAAAGATTGCGACCAATCACACACATTATTTTTGCACTTACATGTTATAACAATGTATTCAGAGACCTAAAAATGGGCCAGTGCTGTGAACCAATAGAGATGAGAGTGATGATTACATTTTCAGGCTTCTGTAGGTATTACTTTAATGTTAATATTCACCTTTTCTGTAGTCACTGTGGTTTTATTCAGCACAAGTTTACTTTAGTCTTTTTATTGCTTTCAATTTTGCTTGGATGTCTTCTAACTATGAACTGTTACAATCAGTGAATATAGAGAGTATTTGTGTATTTGATACAATATTTTGCTCAAACAGTATTTTTTTTTTCCTCCAGGTTTGACTGGAATTTTTTTTTTTTTTGTCGTGCTTATTTTGGTACAACTGCAGACAGGTTGTTAATTTAACCGCTTTGAAATTGTTTTGCCACCAAATGTGTTTCTAAGACGCACAACACATTAACTACAAGTGAAACCGAAGTGTTATCTTGCTATATAATTCAAAAGCAGGTCATTAGCTGGGCATACTCAAACTCTTTCTCCAGGTTTGAATTACTTCTTCTTTCTCCTCTGGACCTCAGTGTCTTAGTCAGAGCCAAAAGGATTTGAGCCTGACTGCTTTGTAACTCTATCATTGTTTCATAACCGGTTTTCAGAGACTTTGTGGGACAAATCGCCTAAAGATTCAGTACTTACATTCTTTCCTCTGGGCTTGTAGGGGCCACCGGTGTGTCTCTCCTGTGGTATGAATGGTATGGCTCAGTGAGCTCTAGTTTACAGTACAGTTTTTTTTTGCCTTCTGATCTTTCACCTGAGGTTTACTGCCAGAGTTTTAGCCCAGATACAGAGAAATCCTAAACCCAGTATGGATTACTTTATGTACATTCTGTATATTGTTTAGTTAAAATGCTGAATCTGTATTCGTAATTGAATGATCAGGTTGGTTGATTGATGCTAAGGTAGTTTAAGTGATTGTGGAACAAATTTAGAGGATGGTCTCACTGGGACCATTGTAGGTATTTTAGACTTTTAAACGAACCTCTACACTGACTGTGTAGAGTCTTCCAATGAGTCCATGGGATAGTAGTTTTCCAATACTTAGGGAAAAACCATGATGAAATGATGTTGTGTCAGTCGTTACTAACTACACTGATAAATTCAATAAATGTATTTTCCAGTAAGACCAGTGTTTGTTGTTTTGTTTACATGAATGTGTAGGATTTATAAGAAAGAAGTCAAGAAGAATTCATGAATCAGGAAGCTAATGACTGTGCCTGATGTGTTGTAATTATTCTACATTGCACATTGTATATTGCATTTAAAAACTGTAAATTAAACTGAACTAAAGGCTGGATATCCGCAAGTATTACTGCATTAATATTCATGATCCGAAACCGTTTCAAACTGTACGATGCACGCTTGAGTCCAGCAGAGGGCTCCAGAGTACGTGTTTCTGCTCTTCTGGACAGGGGGTGTGAGCAGAGGGGGACTGAAGTTATTTTCCCTTTTCCTCTCTGTCTGTGAGGAGGATGGAGCTGGAAATCTAAACAGGGCAGCTGGAGCCTGCAGAGTTCCAGCGAAGCGCCGGGTCTGACCTCCTTTCCTACTGAGCCCCCTCTCCAAGTCTCACTGGCCTCTCTGGTCCTAGAGAGCCCTCACCCCTAATACCGTCCCGTCAGCACACCATGAAACTTTGGGTTGTCCTTTGCCTGGCACTGCTCTGGGTGGAGCTCCAAAATGGTGAGTAAAATCGACTTACTCCATCAGTATTTTCACTGTGATTTCTCTCTCTTTCCCTCTTTGAGCGTTGTGAAGTGAATGATTCATGCTGAGAACTTGACTGTAATCTGGAAGTAGAGAGAGGATTACATAATCGGAGGTTGTGCAGTTATTGGCTGGAGGCACCAGTGTGTGTGATGGGAGTATGACAGGAGGTGTAGTCAGAAAGAAGTAAATCTCATTTACATAAAGGCAAACACTGGGAATTCACTTAATAAATCCTACTGTTCTTACTCAGTTACACACAGTGAGCTTGATCTACGATGTCTGTGTTTTGGATAAGGCAAAAACAAATAGAAAAAGTCTGGAGTTGTATAAGATTTTTTTTTTTTTTTTTTTTTTTTTGCAGAATGTTCTGTAGACCAACTCAAACCAGCTGCATCTGAGGCATGCAACAGGAGTTTCTAATTAACTGGCCCTTCACTGCTGACCTTTCCTTGGAGCTCTCGTTATTTGTGCACAGAACTCCTAAAGCTAAAACTCTTCAGTATAATCTTTTTGACTACTGAATTTTTTTTAGTTATGCAGATAAAGAGAGCAGGCTGCAGAGAGAGAGAGGCTGGGGTCAGGACATTTTGTGCCAGTAATAAAGACTTCAAGCTTCCTGTTCAACTGTTGATGCAGCTGGGAGAAAAATACTGAGTAGCTCTGCAGACAGGCACAGTGAGCACTGTTCACCACCAATCTGTCTCTGCTGCTTCTATCAACGTTGAACACCCTGAAATAAGTGGGGTTTCTGTCAAGGGAGAGTGACAGAGGGTCTTATCAATTCTACTCCACTTCTTTACCTTCCACAGCTAAATCATCCTTCCTCTACCTCTGATTATCTAGGTGCCTGCCAACAAGTGAAGCGCAGGAAAGATGTAGGAGAGAACCGCATCAGGCCAGGGGGCAAACGGGTGAAGGTGCGCTTCCCCAAACTGAAGGAAAAGGATGGGGGAGGGAAAGGCCAGTCTCTGCTCACTCAGGTCTTGGATAAGGGCCGGTTCCTGCGGCTGGGTGACAGCACAACTCTGACTCCTGGGAAGAACATGGAGCTGCGCTGCAAAGGCAGCAACATCGGATGGTCCTACCCTCCCTACCTGGATGCTTTCAATGACTCACGCCTCAGGTGCTCACTGGAGAGATTTCATCATCTGTTTGTAATGCTGTGGATTGGTAGTTAATGATCTATTCATGCATATGTTATCTTTGCACCCCACCCTCCCCCCTCAGCATAAAGCAGAGTGATAAGTACAGTCAGTTGATCCTGACATCGCCCTCTGCTGCTGACACAGGGACGTACAGCTGCTGGGTGATCGTGTGTGACGGGACAGAATGCAGCAAGGATCCAGACCGCATCTCCGTCTCATACATCTATTTCACAGGTGAATATTTAAGACGCACATTACATTTTACATTTGCATTTTACTTTGTCAACTCTGGTTGGTGGCGGGTTCATCATTACACATGCATGCAGCGTGACAAAGCTTTGCTCAAGCCCACAGAATTTATTTCAAATCGTAGTGAAGATCCCAAGATTTTCAAACATAACAAATATGTCCTGCTGAATTACAAGAAAATGTGGATAAAATGATGCACAAGACATCTAGATATTTTCTGTTTGATGTAATGTTGCAGCTGTAAACCAATAGCATCTTGTGTTTAAATATTTCACTTAATATAAGTGTAATATATACGTTCAATGAAGTGTTGCAACCAGGAGGTACAGAATATTTATGTGACATCATTGTACAATATGAAGCTAATTAAGTGCAAATGTAAGAGACAGTCAGAATTCAAGGGGTTAATGCACACATTGTTTGTTGGCTCTTGCACTGATGAAACCTGCAACTTTCCAGTTATATGATGATCTGTCTATACTATTTTTTACTTACATTATTGCAGATACAGAGATGAAATATGCATCTATATTGTAAACCATACCTCAAATAAACAGAACTGATTATCTAACCCAACACATCTTTCCCTCTAACTAGATAAGGACAACCTCTTTGTCCCTTCTGCCATCCACTTTGAGATCGTGTACCTGCGCCTGGACCGGCCTGCAGTCGTGCCGTGTCGTGTGACCAGCCCGCAGGCCAAGGTGACGCTGCACAAGGAGGTGCCACCAGAGGAGATCGCAGCAGATGGGACCCTGGTAACATACGACCCCACCAAGGGATTCATCCTGCAGAACCCCAGTCCAGAGCACCAGGGGGTCTTCTACTGCAAGGCTGTGACCAAGGGCACCCCGCAAATCTCCACTAAGTACCAGCTGCTCTATGTGGAGGGTAGAGACCCGTCAAGCACATACCACTTCACTATGTGCACTGTTATGTGCAATATAATGATATAATGTCAACAGACACCAAACAGCACGTTACACATTAAATTGTTTCTTGAATTTTTTTACTGAGTCCCACAATAGTTTAGTGATTGATGATAAAAATCTTGTTGAATCTCATCTTGTTGAAACCAACTGTAATACTGCTAACAAAGCCAGTCATTTATGATGGCAATAGAACATGCTTCTTCTAAAAACATACGGCTATGGCTAACACCATCACAGCATTTGGATGTTATGGATAGGGTTACTGTCTTATTAGTGAACTGTTGGTGTTGGGAAACAAGTGCACTATGTAATCAAAGTGATAACACAAGTACACTGTGTAGACTTACATCAGGATGCTTCTATTCTTGTTCCTGTTATTTTAAGCATACACTGTATTTTGCATTTAAGTGCAGGAACAGTATCACTGCCTGTGCCTTTAAATGTCATATACCATATAGTTTGTCATCTTAGAACCACCATCAGAGGCATTTTTACTACTTTTCCATACTACTTCATGCCACTGTGCTGCATCAGCTTCCAGGAAAAGGGTGTATTTCAGAGTTGTCATGAGCCTACTCTGTGCCGCTGCTCTTGGTTTATCTGATACCTGCCAGGAGGCAAGTGAAGTGGAAATACTGTCTTGGTCTTACAACTCTGAAGTGGATCACTGTTCAATTTGTGAGATGGAAACTGTGTGTGGTTCAAATGAAATTAATCTTTCAGAGCATGTTTGACCGGCAGATGGAGAGAATAGAAAAAAATGGAGATTGGCCTGATGAGGGATATTTGTTGATTTAACATTAAACATGCAGTATAACTGTAGAAATCCCTTTTAACTATCATCACATACATTTCATGAATTTGTAGGGACTTCCCTTATACATAAGATTTGCTTGAAGGTCTGATCAAAATAAAACTAACAAGTAACAGATTACAATGTTTTGGACTTTGCCAGATCACATTGATTACTTTCTCTTCTTGCCAGTTCCTAGCGGGCCGCCATTTGTGAGCCTAGAAGCTTCTCCAGAGTCTGTGAGAGGAGGCGACACCATCAATATCACCTGCACTGTCCTGGGAGAGCCAGACGTGAATGTGAACTTCACCTGGTCTTATCCTGGCCAGGTAAGAAGAATACAAGTGTTCGAAATCAAATGTCAGATTTAAGTCATTATCACCAGGATGGGAAATAAACACCAGCCAGGGGCCAAATGACAGTAAAGTTTGGGTTTAGCTGGTGAGACTGTCTACTCTCATTTTGACAAAACACAGCATTAATGTGGAGGTACTATTGTGTTTTAAAAATGTAGTTGTTAATAAAATAGTGAAACTGGCTAGTGAAATTTAGGGTAAAAACTTAGTTTTCCTGCCCTGACTATCACCAACAAATAACATTGTTTTTTTTTGTTGTTTTTTTTATTCTGTTCAGGACCGCCGTCCTGTTCACATCCAAGGCTCCTGGCGGCTGGTCAACAGAGGATTGGGTCACACCACCCGGGCCACCCAGAGCGTCATGACCATAGAGGACCTGGAGACCATCGACTTTGGCAGGTACATCTGTAAAGCCAAGAACCAGCATGGTGAGACAACTGTGGCAATCAACATCATCTCCAAATAGCATCACAATCTGCATTATGGCTATCTTCACCTATATGTTACTATATCACACCAGCCAGAGGGACTTGGGCATCCAGATAATCAGAATGTACATTTCAACGAGAAATCTGAATGTTAACATAATAAAGATTTGTTACCTACACTGTCTGTTGCAGGGTTTATTGTATTTGATCCCAAAGGAGAAGGGAGCCTCCATTAAGGTTTAGTTTTACCTGTATGGTGGAAGCAACATGAAATCCTGCCACTTTGAGATCTAACACATCACTGAATTAATCAAACATCACAGTGTAATCACAGCTCTAGCCTCTACGGTGGATTTAAATTAAACAGTAGAGCTGGAAAAGAGGGCAGCAGCCATCAGAGACTTGTTCTGGCTCTGCAGCACGAAAAGAATCTGGTTTAAAGCTGAGCAGTGTGCCAGGCTGACGTCCTAATGAGCTCCGTATGTGGAATGTGAATTGCAGGCTCAGATCTTATTTTGGCCCACTGTGACACACTTGCTGCATTTTCTACTTTTCTTACTCATGATGTATTTTTGCCTGTTTTAGCTCATTTAGTAGGCTGCACACATATTTACATTACTACCAACTGTTTTCCAAAGCATACCATACTTTTATAGATCTTTGAATGTTAACTGATTTTCCTGTTTTTTAAACATTTGTGCCCAAGTTTAGTTTGTAAAACAATCTCTGCTTCAGAGACTATTTTCTAGTGGAGACATACTTGCTGTTGTGTGGACATCTGCATGGAAAGCATTTACGAGTTTGACAGAGGGGAACTGTGCATTCATGTGTGAAAGAATATATCGGAAAAACAATTTTTCGACTTGATATTTAGCCACACTACCATAACTTTTTTTAAAGCAAGAAGCCAAATCCACATAATACTTTTTTACGGCAGCCATGTTTGCCGATCGTTTGTCCTCTGGTTTGATTTTTCCAGCAAAATAGGACATGAATGCAGAGCTGTTTGTTAGTTTGTTACTGAAGCAGTATAAGAAAGCACAAAAGAAGACCTGCAGACTTTTCAAGGTACACATTCAACTAAATTACATCAATAAAATAACTGACAAAACCTGGGCAGGATGTTCACTGTGATGAATTACCTTTCTAATCAAGTCCAACAGTTAAAAGTACAAAAATCATCTTGATTTTTGTACTGTTAACAAAATGAATGATAGTGGGTGGCTGCCTGGGAGAAAGGAAAACTGGATTCAAGCAACTAGAACAGTATGGCATACTTTGGAAAATGGTTGGTAGCAGTGGATTAAGTGATCAAAAGTATGGTTTTCTGATATATTATGGCTAGGGATAAGAATGTTCTTCATAATAAAAAAGCAGACATTAGCTTGACTAATTCAAATTAGATAAACTTGCTGCGTGGAGGCCTCAGGGAGTGTATCAGTTCAAATGCTGCAATCTTGCCTGATTATAAGGATTTCATTGTTTAAAGACGTCTTTGATCATATATGTATGTAAACAGAGGATAATTTGAATTCTGGGTCCCTTTAATCATAAGCATAGCTTCATCTGCCATGCATAAATTAAAGATGTAGACCATCTAACGAATACATACAAATCAGCCACTATCCAACTTTAAATTTAATACAGGACTTTATTAATTGCATATTTCAAACAGGGTCAACACGCCAATAATTTCAAACCCACACAGGTACTCTTTTTGAGACATATCCAAGATGTGCCTCTGACATGTTCAAGCAACTGGTCAACTCTTAGCAAAGACCCCAACTTTAAAGCTGCAGTAGGAGGGTTCAGTGAGCGGTGCTTGACAAGATATCAAATACATGCACAAACAGCCACTTGGATTGGTCCCTTGGTCAAACAAACATGGAAACAAACACATTTGAGGCCACATATTACAGTTTCTGAACAAATAAACTGCCAGCCACAATGGGGAAAAAAAACAAAACTTAAAATATAACCTTTTAGAAAATATGAACATGCTTATTACAGCTGAACAAATCATGAGAACAAAACTTCTACTCAAATGAATTTCCCATTTTTTGATCAAGGCATGTACAGTATTAGTGTACTGACTGGCAGTGTGTCAGTTATGTGACAATTTTTTACTGCCACTTTTGCAGTTACATGTGAGTAGTAATAATAATGACACAGGAATTATATTCACAAAGGAAGCAATTCCAAATTTCATACATATATAAATTAAAATATGTCCTATGACGGGACTGTGATATTTGGATTTATAGCTATGCTGAGTCTTCCCTGCCTCTGTTCTCCAGGGACACAGGAAACCCTTCTTTCACTGCAGGGCTGTGTGTATGTATGTATATATGTTTGCACACAAGTATGTGTTTTTTTGTTTGTTCTTACTGTGTGCATTGTCATGTATGTGTATATGTTCAGCTTTGGAGAGACAAGCCAATGCAAACTGCAAATCAAAGTAACAAAAATAGATTATCATTACAAACAAGTCCTGAGATTTCCTTTTTTTCCCCCATCCATAGTATCAGACATGAAAGGCAAAGAATAAGGTGGCCTCGCTTATTAAGTGCTTCTGTGCAACATTGTCATCTCTCTATAGTCTGTAGAATTTTCTGTACAGCAAGTGTCAGCAGAGTTCATCACATCCTCATGGAGCCATGACCAGGGTGTTGTGTTTCTAAACGAGTCAGTTAATATGGCTCTGGATTCCAGAGGGACAACTCTGTCCAAATGGAGTCTGCTTCCTGGAAGCGGGGGGGCCATCGTTATCTGGGCGAGATGGGGGGGCTGGAGAGGAGGGGTGAGTCGCGAGGTGACTGCAGGCCGAGGGAGTGTGAGGGGGAGGTGGGGGACATCTTGCGGGGACTGCTCAGGTCTCCGTTGTGAAGCTTCCACAGGAGCTCCTCGTTCTCCATGGACAAGCGCTTATTCACCTTGGACTCCTTCTGAAGGGACTCCTGCAGCACCGCCTGCTCTGTAGACAGTTGTCTGTGAGGTGCATCAACACAAGAGAAAAGTTAGAGATGCTCTGGAGAATAAACATTTACAAACATGATGAGACGGCAGCTGAAGCCACAATCCATGAACAGAGGGCTCTCTCCTTCCTACACTGATTTGGTCTGTATCAATTGGCTACTGTAATGTATTGGTCATTCATTTGCACTCAAACGCAAATGAATGACCAGCCTGTTTGTGCAGGCTGGTTGTTCAAAGTTTTGAATCCTAATTTGCAGGTACGACAAAAATTCTTGTCATTTACATTTTCCACTTTACTCATAAAGGCATTTGATCAAACCACAACAAAACTGATGGTCATGACATGCACTTAAAGGAATACCTCACTCAAACTATATATTCTGCATCATTTACTCACACTGGGTTGTCTTGAACATCCAACAGAAAAAGTTTTAACTGCTTGCCTCACAGAGACAAATGAGGGTATTCAAGTCTATTTCAAATCATCTATCTCTTTGCTCAGCATAATCCCTGTTTTCACTCTCCTAAGACAATGTACTTTCGCTAAAAAAATGCTAAATAAACCTCTTCTACAAAACCCCTCATGCTTGAGCAGAAACTGTACTGGACATTTTCATGTCCTTCTTGCTGCTGTTTGTCAAAGTTGCTGATCAATTCCATTCTAACAAAAATAGCTAAAGTTTTTGGAACTTTTGTTCTTTGTGAGGCTTGCTCTTTTCTTCAGAGATTCAAGTGTTTAGTGTCCACCTGAGGTCTATTTATTTCAAGACGAGGAAAAAAAAAAACGCTTTTTTTTCTTTTTTTGTATCTTATACCTCGACAGTGCAGCATGTCTGTCCATGCGGGCTTTGAGGTCCTCATTCTCCTGCTGGACTTTCTTGAGGCTTTCATCTAACTTGACACTTTTCTCCATCTGGAAAAAATAAATAAAAAAAACAATAGTATAATATACATAAAACATTCTCTGTGAAAATGCTTTTGGTCACTAGCATGTGCCCAGCAGTGGTTTTCATCTGCCTCAGGTCTCACCAGTTTGTCCATCTGCATCAGCTTCTTCTCCTGTTGGTGGAGCTGGTTGTTCTTGATGTCCAGCACCACTTTGAGACTTTCCAGCTCCTGCTCCAGATACAGGGTGTGGGAGTCCTTCTGGATGGACAAACAAGTAGAACGAGATCTTCAGGAACTTGTAAAACTTCCAAAATGAGTGCATAAATACTGCCACAGTTTTTCCTCGCCTTGTAAATGTCATGGGGTCATAAATCCAGAACTGCACAACAGAGGGCGCCATGCGTCAATTACAGTGCCCAGGACTTTCACAGCCAATGAAACTGTTCTTGTTGTTTACAGTTTACACACAACGCTTCTTACAATTCAAACACTGAAAGACAATATTTAAGCAATGTATACTGGATTAGGTTAGTGTTGAAAGCAAGCCTAGTAAGACAGTGAATTTGTTACACTGCACCATAATTCAGAGGTCAATTCAGGCAGCTGGACACTGGACTGCTGCTACTGTTATTGTCTTTCTATTTATAGCAGACATTGAGTGGCAGAGTAATGTGAAGTAGTCACCTCAATTACTCTACTGTGTACGGGTAGAATGCCAAATGGATGGGGCAGCCACTTAACACTGATTAGGGATGGCAGCCTAACTTTACCGCAGCACTCCTGGAAAATTAAAATTGTACATTCTGGATGGAGAATGAGGCAGTGCGGAGCTTAAACCCACTTCAACTCAGTTTACCCCCTTTTAATTTGATGATATAAATTTAATGACCATTTTAAGATGAAAATCTTTGTTTGAGAAAAGTTACACCATATTTAGATTATTGTTAAGCATCAGACTAATGTTATTTACTTAAATAATGTACTGAAAATTTATTTATTCCGGTTGGAAATTTATCATCTTATGAGGCAGATTTATGGCTTACCCACATTTTATTTACCTCTACATCATGGCCTTGAGGCAACCAACAGTGGTATCAAGGGATGTTTCAGTAATGTAGCACTGCTATAATAAGCGCACTGCAGATAGGAGCAATAGCACAGAATGTGTCATGCATGGTAGTGCAAGTACCTGAGTTTTTTCAGCCAGTTCTTTTCTCTTGTTCTCCTCTGATTTTAGCTTCTCTGTGAGATAATTGTTCTCTGTGGTCAACTCTTGGATCTGTCCCTGTGGATGGACAGCACAATGAACTCATCACTCAAAGTGTCAGATAAAAACAGTGGTTCATCAATACACAAATTGACCAGTTGTCATGACAGGTTACTGGTTGTGACAATATTAAAAAAGCCAAAAAAGTAAGACTTACAGATAGAGTAGCTTCTGCCTCTTTCAGTGTTTTGTCCAAAGACTGCTGCTCCTGATTGTGAACATTCCTGAGCTCTACAGCGAATACAGGTATATGACATGAGAACAAATAATGAACATTTTATATACAAGCTTTACAGCTGCAGTTCATGATTTAATGACTTTAAATCACATTGTAATGTTATCACGAGTAGAGAGGGACAAACAAAGGAAATAAAGGAAAGCCCTGTGTAAAATTACATCACAGAACTGCTGAATCTACAGCACTTTAAAAACACTGCAGTACAAAACTATTCACAAATATGCATACTTGACAAGATTATATGCACTTGACGAGAATGCATCATGATGCAATGAATACATAAAAACAACAAAAGCGACTGGAATATGGATATTCATTATGTATTTCATGCACACATGTAGCCAACAGAGGAACAAGAAAGGGACAAAATATACCCAAAGCAGTCTCATCTAGCACAGGTAGTTTCAAAGAACAACAAAAAAAAAAAAACAATGCAACTTTAAAGAACAGTTTAGTTTGAAATGTTCAGTCCGGTATTGTTCACTCACCTTCTAAAGACTGTTCATATTGCTGCTTAACACACTTCAGTTGCTCTGCATGGCTGGCCTCTAGTTCCAGCTTCATGGCTTCATGATTGGCTTTCAGTTCTTTCATCTTTCAAATAAAATATGGGATAAACTTAATGCAGTATAGCTCATACTGGATCAGTACAGATCAATAATGCTATGGTTCAGGTATTAGAGGCAAGAGAAGCAAATATATGTGATAAATTCAGAGAAATATTGTGATGAGTTGGGCATTTGAAAATTGTAACTTTCAGCATCAAGACCGAGCAAGTCCTACAATGACAGCATACTGACAAAAACGCCCTCAGGGCTAATGTTGGAGCTGTTACTGAAAACAACTTTCTTTGAAATGAAGCTGGCAAATCACTTTGCACTGAGAATGAGGTAACACTATGACTACAGACAACCCTGCTGGTAAATGACGTTGACTGTACAGATTAAAACAACATGTCACTGTCTCTACGGACACAGGGCTGGCCAGTACAAGTGGAGTGGAGGTAGCGTCTCTTTAAGTTTCAAAGTTGTGGCAAAAAAATGGTAATCTTCTAAAGTGGAAATGCAAAGTCACTACCAAAATCTAAACAGTTGTTCCTTGGCCCAAGGCTAAAACCTCATGTAAATCTGTGTAAAACCTCCTCAGTGGAGGTGATGTTGAGTGAGTTTTGTCAGTTGTAGTCATATTGGAAATGTTCCGCAGAGGCCATAGTAAAATTTATAGTTTTCTGCCTAAATTCGGAAAAAATAAAATGTAAATAAAATATACATATAAAAATATATATAAAATATAAGATCAAAATTCAAATATAAAAGTAATGATGTGCAAGGGACAAGGGAGGTTGCAGGAACACACAAACCTCATAATATGTGTAATTATTGGATGTCAAGTGATCAGGGGTGGAGCAGGGACAAACCTGCTGTTCCATGAGAACTTTGCACTTGTCAGCCTCCTCCTGGTAGGTCAGGTGGACCTTGTCCCACTCGGCTTGGTAAAACACCTGCAGTTTCTGCTCCAGCTGAGCCAGCTCTATCTGATGCTGCTCCTGCAGCTTCTGCAGCGCCTCCTCCAGATTCACATTCAACTCTTTCTTCTCCTTCTCCAAAAGTTCACATGACCGGAGGGAGCATACTGTAAATGAAAAACATACCTATGTGATGTATTTGATAATAGGTTTGGTATTCTATAAAGCACAGTATTACAGGTGATGAATAAGTATGCTATTGGTAAAAAGGTGAAGGAAATTTGCATGTTTAGTAAAAGGTCAAATGAAAAGTCATTCTACTAATAGTCTAACTGCTTTCATCAGAGATCTGAAAAGTCTATTGCGAAACCACTGTTGAGTAAAATCCTCTTCGACTCAAATGTGCAATATTGTACAATGTGCTCCAACCATTAATGGAGAAACTGATTTTCAGTTGGAGGTGACACTTGTATTTTTGGGCATTTGCCAACTACAGCACACTTATTTCACTTATTTGATATGGCAACAAGTGTCTAACTTCTTTCTAACTTATTTCAAAGTATCTTGAAATAGTTAATTTATCGTGCTGATTTCTTAATTCAGCTCTCTCATTTCCACAGTTGGTAATTTGCCGTGTTTTAAGTTTGAGCAAGTGGAGGCTTTTGCTCTTGTTCTGTCAGAGTCCAGCTGTTTCCCAACAGTCCCATTGTCTAGAGTTTATATCTGCTCTGGAACGAGCAGCAGTGACCCGCTCCACAGCCCAAAAGATGTGTCTCAAGTGTAAATGCCTGAGCACAAACATTGCTGAGTAAATTCCAATAGTTGCCCATGGCTTTTCTAGCCAATGTAAACTTCAAGTCACTGGCAAAGCCCTGGTGATGACAGAGTGACAGCTGTGCACAGCAAAAGAGTTTGTGCTGTTGCCACATATAACAGGTGATTTCCATTTAACGTTTGGTCTGAAAAGTACAGTATGAGAGTAAAAGAACTGGTCAATATAGCTAGTGCAAAATACTGAATCCAGATGTTGCTGTCCAAACACGTATGGCAGACTGCATTCGCTCAGTCAGTGCTCTGAGGTACTACCGTATCTACTGTGCAAGGCATGACAAAAGTGCACATATTATGTCTGTTTATAAGGTCTTGTTTTAGAAATTGGCATCGTTTTTGATCACAGATTTGAAAACCACAATGTAATGACATATTGGGATATCTCAGAAAAAAAAAGGAGTAAGGACATGTTTTTCTTGGCATATTCTATGTGTACAGATGCACCTGTTAGCCATCATGCATTTTCCAGAGCACCGGTTCACATTCACTAACTGTAGTGGAGAATTACAATTTACGTGAGGTGGGATGATTTTCTCACATATAGGCAGCAGTCTGACTGCTTTAGTCATGTTGGGTAACCCAGTCGCAGTCTGCATTAAAATGTAGTCCCTAATTGCTAAGTCTCTGTTTCTGTGCTGTCTTGTTAAAACAATAAGACTGCACCATAGGAGTATGCAGATTCACCAAACCCAGGAATATAACAGCAGCAGATCCAACAACACAGGCCAAACTAACATAGGGACAATCTATCAGGCTTTGGCATGCACAGCTCTACAAATGGAGCCCAGCATTCCTCAGCCATGTGTAACAGGGTTCTAGTCATATGAGACTTTCCAGTCCAAATACATCCTACCAAAACACCTCATGGCTCATACAGAGATGTAAGACTCAATCTGTATCACATCTAAAGTTAGCCTTTACTCTGGCCAGCATTCACAGATATGATGGGGTTTGGATGTGTCCCAGATCCAAATAATGCAAATACTGAAGCAGGCAGATCCTTCTAAGATGTGCTTGTAATTTATATTGTGAGGGGTAATGACACAAAGGGCTGTACATCACAAATTTGGCTGTGATACAGCACTGTAATACTACAATTAGTTGCTGTAGGTGGGGTGACATCATAAGGGAAGCAAGCCCACGCTGGTTGGGAGGGACAGTCAGAAGAGGTAATAAACAATGAGAGATGAACTTAAATTAAAAGACATGCCTTCTGGACTTCCCCACTTGTTAATACTACAAATGATAAACACAGTCCAACTGAGGCTCATAAACTCTCTCCCTGACTTGAAGAATGTCTTAAAGCACCAATATCATGAGGCTCAGTGGTAAAGAACAGTCCCGTGGAAGTCTGGTGACTGTGGCACTTCTGGATACAAGCATGGGGAAGGGAGGAGCCACTACACCACTGCAGAGCCTAGTGTGTATGCACGCCTATACATGCAAGGCTATTCACTGGGACTGTATTTGTTGGGGGGGTATATAATACTGTGTCGTTGCCTCTGAGCCTTCTCAAAGCCTGAGGTGGTTTGGCATTCCATCACTGGGAGGCCCTCCTGTGTGGGGTCAGAGGTCAAGCAGCTACTCCCCTGGGAATGGGCTGACAGCACTCCGAGGGCCAATAAACACAACAATTTACCAGGAGAGGAGGAAGTAGAGAGAATCTGTTTGTTAGGCAAAATCAGAAGATATTCCAGTAACATCAGGACTGGTAATGTACCTGTATTCAAAAACAGGTGCAAATACAGGTGCACACTAGCCTTACATAGAGAAATGGCTGTATTACACTAATGAAACAACTTCTTTAATCAAAGAACAATCAAACCTTAACCTACCACAGCAGAAACGCATATAGTGTTAAGGCACGGCACTAGTCTTTCAATGTTTGTTATGATTTCAAAAAGTATACAAAGTTACACAGCAAAATATACTAAATGACTGTCTACATGCAGTATAATCTATGCTTCTGTATAAATTATAATGGGGGACAGAGTTGTCAAACTATTAAGAATAAGTTTTAACACAGAGAAACATCAAAATCCAAGCACCAAAGCTAAGTCAAATCAATGTCAACATTTTTATCAAAATATACACAAATTTGTAACCAAGCATCTCCTTCAAAAACTCCATCAGACCAAAGCAATCAAGTAAACCAATATGCACCAAATATTAAGGCTGATGAATAATAGCAACTAATGTAGCAATATTGTTTTCATTCTCATTCCCTATAAAATAAGTGCCAATTTTTGATCCTACTATTTGTGTAGCTTAATTTTTGCTTTCTGTCTTGCAATGAGACAGGGAATGCTGCAATGAGCAGCCTGGTCACTATTTTGCTCCCTGTTCATTGGGGTTTGTGACAAACTGCACATTACTGCTTGCGGCTTTTCTTAAAAACATGCTTATGTGCTTTTCACTGTCTCTCTCAAGACGGTGCTCTCTCAGATTAAATGAAAAATGTTTTCAGGGTTTTTCATACAAACTGAACGCTGAAAGAAAAGACAAAAAAGAAAGTGGTAGATAGAACCAGACTCTATATCAGTAGTGTGTTCTGTGGTAACTGATAACCACTATCCACTATAACCACTGATAACCACTAACACAACAAGGTGTGTGACTGAAGTGACCTGACTTACCCAGCTCTCCTTTTAGGGTCACCAGCTCCTGGGACTGCTCCCTGCACTGCCTCATGGCTTCATCACGCTGGGGAAACAAATGTACACCCTTAGTCATGCACACTCCTGATGATGTCAATGTTTCTGCAATCATTTGTTTTGATACAGTAGCAGACTTGAACCAGCGAAATAAAAATATCAAATTTGAAGGCACTGAAAAAAAGCTAATAAAAACGCACTTACATCTAGTGACACTGACCATGATAACCCTCTCTATATGGAAACATTCTGCCAGACTAAAGAACACTGTGTCTAACTGCTGAATAGAGTGAATTGCCTTCTTGTGTTTGCAAACAACACCTCAGCAGATACAATTTATTTTACAAAAATCACCAGGGATAGAAAAAAAGAGGAACTGAAGGAAAAGGTTGTTAATTAATAATAATTAATAATTAATTTAACATTCAACTCATGTTCAGTCTCATAAAGCACCCTTCCTTGCCCTGTCTTAGATTTTTTTTTTAACCTTCTCCCTCTCTGGTTCAGTTTTGCAGTAGAGAGGGCAGCTCTGTAGCTGCAGTGCTCATCAGCCACCAAACTGACGCAGAGGATCCAAAAAACAGTTTACTGCTCCATCTCTCCTGCCTCACTCCCAACTACGTAACAATACATATAAAGAATCTGACAAACTATCCACTACATCACACAGACTGCATAATCTGTAATCAAAAGGATGGGTTAGAGACACAATAGCAAAGTCATCAGTAACAGACAAGACTAGCCAAATAACCACTTAACTAATCAGTCCACATTAACAGTAAAGAAAACTGCTATGCTGCCCCATTGCCCAGGTCCGCATCTATCCCTCACTGCAGAGTAGAACAATGGAGAAGCCAGTTACCCTCTCTGCAGCGCAGGGAGCACCAAGGCACGCTCTGCTGCCAGAACAGCCCATGGTCCAGCCTCAGCCCTGGGTGCCAGAGCCTGCCCCTGGCTATGGAGACCCAATGTGCCAGGACAGACAGTGGCCCAGGTGGACACACCACCTCCACACACCTCCTCCCAGACTGCGCTGACTACATCTGAGGCAGGACTGAAAAAGCCGCTTCACTGGCTGTGGTGAGTGCATGCAGAGTGCTTTACCGTATTCCAGCTAAAAAAGGGGCAGGCTACAGTGTGCTTAAGGACAGCCTCCTCAGCTCAGTGGTGAGGTCACTTTAAGAGCACTAAAGGCAGTCGGATAAATGAGCAGAGTAGAGCAAACATAAATTGTACAGAGCTGCCAGACATTAGGCTGATGGAGCAGGACTTACACTGTGCAATGACCTTCCCAGGGGAAAACATGGAGAGGGTTCATTACAACCACCCCCCACTACCCATCCAAACCTCTAAACCCATGTAAAAACTGCCTCTCTCTCCTCTGCAGCACAGCTTTATAGTCTGATGTAAGGCTGCAGGCTTTATAAGTAGAATCTCTTCATTATGAGATTATTTAATGTTGTGACAGGTTAAATTTCCAGTTTCTATGTGAGCAGGATCCTTCACAGTTAATGCACACAGCTGGAGAAAGTGAGATAATATCATTTGATGGCTCTCCTCCAACTGCCTGGTAATAATCTCATACTGCATCAGTGGTAATTAAAGTAAGAGCGTATCCTCACAGCAATAGATGTGGGGATGAAAAATAAACACTGTTACAGAACCAATATCATGACTTATAGGCTCTTTTGCATTTTCAACACCATCTTTTCCTCAAAACATTAGCAATTCTATGCCATGTCTCCCAGTACTGATCTTTGTCACTTAGCTATAGATATCTACTTTCTTATTTGAACTGAATGATGAGGAGCAAAACCATGCAATTGTAACTAATCTATAGCCTGGGACAGTGTATCTGAGTGAGGATATATCTCCCAGGTGTATATGAAGATGATCATCAGGTATAGAATAGCCCTTGATGGTAGACTAAGATCAATACAAAGAAACTGATCCAGATCAGGTTCCAATTTCCTGGAAATGTTATGAATATTAAAAAGAGAACATGAAAAGAAAAACAGGATTATTGAAAATTACGTATTCAGGCTTTTTGGATATGGGGTTGCATTGAATACCGGATAAAAATTCTGTGCACATTACAATTTCAAATTTTGCTTCTAGAGAATGCATGGTAATTCAGGGCAGTGTGACCAGACCTCATCTGAACAGATGATAAGAAACAGTGCAGAGTGCTCAGTCCATACTGAGTGTTTGGCTGCTATTTTTAACCATATCAAGTCAGCTGGGACATTCTCACACACTGATGGCAATGTCCTGCCTCTTATTCTTGGACTTGAGTGGCTACCAGATTCCAGCGCTGTACACTATACACACACACACATAGTAACAAGATATGTTATGAGTCCATTTATGTGCTTCGAAACAAAGATGTCATTTTCATACATTCAGTGGATTTCTGTGAGTGAATGTAAGTCACAGTATGTGGAACATGAGTATTTGTGACTAGTAAAATAATTCTGTTTCCAGTGGAGCGGGTGCAAAGCAGCAAGTGCATAAGCCAATATTGACTGTACCACAGGGAGGGGGCGGAGGCAGCTGCTTTACTCTCACAGAGAGGAAGAAACATCTTCTGTTTTTATATTTGATGACATAATCAGTTTCACAACCCCTCCACCCAAACAGCAGAATATGAGTCAAACATCAGTGACTGGAGATCACTAGGTCTGTGTGTGGTGAATAAGGGGTATTGCATTATGTTGGCCAGGATTTGGAGTATTTAAACAGATTTGTTCCTTCTTTCTGTTCTGTATTCCTGTGTCTATCCATCTGACAAATATTTCTACACCCTACTATAAAAAAATCAGTTAGCACTTGCTCTCTAATGTCTGCACCCATGGAATGTACCATCATGTTGCAGCAGGTAAATGTTCCCAAGATGGTCCCTCAAACAGTTCAGAGGACAAAAGTTTAAACTTAAGACTTGAGCACATAACCACAGAATTAATGTTGTTCCATCTTTGACTGGTGTTGCACTGTAACTCACACTGAAAGGGTAGAGAATGACCTATCACATAACATTATCCTAAATCTTTGAAACAAATCTGAACTCCGGCACATGCAAGATGATGATCATAATAACAATACTATAAACTTTAGCTGTGTAGCAGGTTTTCAATTTTTTTTTCATTTCATTTTTTTCTTTTTTTTTTTTCAATTAGTTAACATTAAAAGACTTAAGAATCTTGGGAGTTAAAGAAAGGAGCTTTATATATTTTACATGAACAGATTTAGCCAGCCTTTGCTCTTTGAGCAGGTTGTTCCACAGTATAGGGGCTCTAATGGAAAACACTCCTTCTCCTTTGATCTTCAGTCTAAACTGGAAAAGACAAGAGGGCTCTGGCCAAGGACCTCAGGGTGTGGTCTGTCTTGTATGGAGTTAAATCGTCAGTAATAGCTAGGGGCTAAACCATGCTCTACTTATAAAGTCATCACTAAAATCTTTTTAAAAAAAATTATTCTAAAACTAATAGGTAGTGAGTGCAGCCTAAAATTGGAGTTACATGATCACTTCAAACTACGGGAATGACAGACTTTTGGGTAAGGCAAGAGTGAAAAGAGTTGCAGTAATCTAGGTGAGAGGAGACGACCTCTAAGTCAGTTGAAGAAAGTACTAGTTTCATTTTTTAAATAGTTTAACTGTAGAAAGGACAACTGCAAAACCCTTCTAACCTGTTTGTCTAAAGGCACATTGGACAAAGAACACACCTAGATTCTTTGCTGTGGGTTTCAATTAGAAGGTAAAATATCTCTTTAAAATAGCAGCTACTATCTAAAAAGCTCTTGTGCAGACTGTCAAGAGCATACTGTACATAAGGAAGAGCATGGAAACCTAATGTATGTGGAAGATACTACATGTGTAGTTTATCTTATAGAAAGACCTGTGTTCAAGCAAGTACAGTATCAGCACAACCTCATACATGTGCACATACTGGACATGCCCTCCACTCAGTGTCTGGTGTGTCAGGGGTTGAACTGGCAGCACTGTTAGATAAGGTCCAGAGGAGACATTGCAAAAGAATGATGGCAAGTTCCCAGCAGCCTGGAGGAAAGGCCTGGCAGACATTACATCTGCCCCTGTGCCAATGTATCAGGCCTGATCTGACAAAAAGGATAGAATGGACCTACAACTCCTTTATGAATGACGTGTAATCCTATTTACGAATACATGGTGGAGATAGGGAAAAAAACAGTTGACACTCATTAATACAGGGGCTACAACATGCCAGTAATAAGTTATTTTTGTTGTATTTAGACGACTTAATTTCCATTTTTTCTATTTTTTTCTATTTTATTTTTTTTTAGGATGTTGGAAGTTTAGAGATATGAAGGCATTAAAACAAGGAGCATAAACAGAGCGTATAAGCAGCTGTGGAGCAAAACAGGACTAGCAAACTTATGGAAGATCAGGAGAAACTACACTGATCAAAGAGAAAGACGAAAAAAGGAGTTCAGAAAGAAGTGAAGTGAGGGCAAAAGAAAGACGTTCTCATAAAAGACCGCTACTAGGTACAAATACAAAGCAATCACAATAAAAACAACTGAATGGGCAAACTACAGAGTTCAATGCTGGTTAAATCAACCTTTGCTTATCAAGTGTTTATGTATCTGCCCTATGGTAGCAGCTAAAATAATGCTTTTATTATCTGTGTGCATTTATAGACTGTTGCTGCTTGTGTCTAAACATAGTCATTGTTACAAAGAATGTCTGTGTGGCCAAGGTATAAGGATGTGGGAGGGAAATGATGAAGGGGGAATATTAAATCTCATGCACTTCATGACTACCAATCATTTTGAGCTTTAAATATTTTTTCCTGATGTTTTTCCAGAAAGCTGTTTTTGCACTTGTAGTTTGAGAAACGCACAACTGAGTGAGTGTCACATGACTTGGCAGGAGCTACTGAATGTCATCTTACGTTTTAGAAATTTTGCACTGACAATATATATGGTGTGAACACGTTCCACACAAACATTTCTAAAGTTAACCAAAAGGATTGAAATAGCACTTGTCAATTAATGAACTCCAGCAGGGTTAGATTGTGCCTGCTTTTTCCCCTCTAGGTTTAACATGCCATTACTAATTACATTAGACTAATTTAATTTAAATTTGTCATAAAACTGTAGATCCTCTGATGTAAAGATGCTTCATAAAGATCAAACGGAAGAAAACCAAGCCTTACAGCTTAATTTTTGCTGCAGTAATATCATTTAAATGATGGAACGTGGGGGTTGTGGTGGGGGGACTGCTGATAGGATAAGCCTGTTTGTAATGCACTATGGGAAGAATAATCCCTCAGGGCACAGAGTTACTGGAAGCCAACCACATGGCACCATCATTAAAACAGATCCAAAACAAACTGCAAGCTTTAACTTACATAGAAAATATGATAAGCCCTAGTGGTAATGTTTGTGTCCCTGAACAACCTATGAACCACATTATTTAATGCTATTATGGTACAAGTAAACCAGGTACAACTGAGACTCCAGCTCTAGATGTTTAGACAGACAGTTTTTTTAACTACAGTTTAAGTAGTTTAAAAGTTAAAAAAGCTTCATTAAGGAAGAACAGGACATCATGATCCTGATGCACCAAAGGGACATTACAGGTTAAAGTTTTAGTTTCTCTGGGTTTGACAACTGTTCATGTTCACAAATGATGACCAGACTATCCAAGATCATAGGAATAGTATGAGTTCTTAAATTGAGAAGAATTTCCCTTTCATCCCCAACTGCTCTGGCTGTTCAGTGGATGACAACAGGACTGTTTTGTGCTGAAAAGCTTCCAAGTATGAGTTTGTGCATGTGCTCAGCCCCCAATACCCATGGAATCATTTCCTAATGCTGCTGCTCTAAATAATGTTATTTCTTAGTTTGCCTGGTTGCATAGGGTTTAAAAATCACTATTTGTACCTCAGCCAGGATCTGCTGCAAGACAACAGCAGTTGCCTCAAACCTGCAGTTACTGGCAGCCAGGAGTCCTCTGAGCTGCTGGAGGCTCTGGTCCTTTCTCTCAAGCTGTGCCTGGTAGTCCTCGGTGACATCTGCAGGTACCAGATCCAGAGGTCCTTTACTCTGGGCTGGTTGGGCTGCCTGCTGCTGAGGCTGTTGCTGGCGTAAGGTGGGCTTGGGCTTGTTCTTGTCCACTGTAAAAGAACATGTGTTGAGTGTTGTAACAACACTGAGCATCATCATTCCTCCCTCCATGACCACTGTGGACAGCAATGCCACCCTCCCCACACACTAAACATCAAGGGCACAAATGCAGCAGCTCCAGTGTCAAGTCCTGGATGGTTTTGCAGTCTAGAATTGTGGTGCCCGATCAGCCGCACTGACGAGTCACAGAGTAGCTCCTCTAGCAACCCAGACATAAAAATGGATCCCTTGAATGAGATTACTTTGCTATATCCTGATTCAATCTGCTGCTCTGCTAACTCTGGTCAACAGGGGCTGCTTATTTTAGCAAGGTCATGCCACATTGGTTTTCATTTACATCATCTTCATAAATACAACTCCCCCCACATAATAACCACATCAATCCTGGTAATGGCAAAGGCTTTGTTAGCTCTGCCACAGACACTGAAGTTAGGATAGAGAAACCTAGAGGATCATTTTCCATTTTCCAAGAAGTGTGTTTAGGAGGGCTTACTGATATTGGACACTTGTACACAACATATTGGAAGCTCTGTTACTCTGCTGGGCAACTATGTAGTGCATATTACATAACATGGCACTGAGGACAGCCACACAGCAGGAATCCCAGCTTTAAAGAGTGGAGTATGCCACCAGTGGATTCTAGAGATACTCTGGAGATACTTAAGTCAACACTGTGTGTTATACTGATGAGAGCATTTCAGGTGACGGATGGCACTAATTAAAATTGGAATAGTTCATAGTAAATTCAATTCAGAACACTAAAAGATAGAAATATACTGGAAATATACTGTAAGATAATTAAATACGTCTTCAAGCACTCCATATAGGCATACTCCTGAAGCTTTTAATATCCCTCGTGCAGAAATACAGTATGTGCCACATAAACCTCTGATAGTCTAAATTTAGACTACTAAGTAAGGCATCCTCCCATAACAACATAACACTGAGAACTGAATAGACTTGACACACAGGCTCACCTCACAATTGCCTATAATTGTAGGACATACATCTATAACATCTTTAAAATTAAATTTAAAAAATTTAAAATAAAATGAATAAACAAATTTATACATTTGCTCAGGTGCCTATGGGCAAAGGAGGCCCACAGTTTCTATTAACACTGAAGAGAAGGTATACAATCTAAGCAGGGGAAGAAGAAAGTGTCTTCCTGATATGAGCAGACAGCTGATCCTGGAGCTGCTGAGCAGACAGCTCTCTGGACAGCAGCCTGTCGGAGCAACACAAAGGTACACAGAGAATAACAACATTCCAGACTGGACAAGCCAACAAGAGCAAGCAGTGTTGTGATAGACTAACAGGGAGCAGGCTCACAGACCACACCACGGAGTTAAGGCAGTAAAACAAGTGTATTTTATGGAATATCAGAATCAAAAAGCCAGATTCATAATATCTAGATCATTACGTTCTGCACTGATGCTGAACTCTTTATTCTGAGTTTACACAGCTCTGTATCCGGATGTGCATTCACCACAAAGCTAGTTTCTTATAATCCCTTCTATGTCTCAGAGCCAAAGTAAACGGCTCAACATAACAGGTTGGTACAGCCCTTAAGACAAACAAAATATTAAAATAAATGTAACTGAATGATACAAGCAGCAACACTTCAAAAGTAAAAATACATTGCTTGTACCGCTTACATGAAAATTCTGTACAGTACAGTAAATTCTGTACACAGTATTTTAGAAAATGTTGCTCTAAGACTTTAATTCCATGATGCATAATATCCCTCACTACCTACATAGATAGCCTTGAGCCTGGACTATTAGCACTAGATCCTGTGTATAGTATTGTATTTGCAATGTTTATACTGAAATACGGGATACAGATCATTCAATTTTGAAATTCCGGCCTAATGTAGAACATGTAGCTCTCATCTAGATAGAATATCAATATTTCTAAACTATGACTAAAAAGGCAAGGGGTTTTCAGTCTTGCGTCATGCACAATAGTGTATTCCAATAAACAGTTAAAAGAAAATCCAAATATACAGACAATCTATGAGTGGAATAATACCTTTGGCCATGGATCTGAACAAAGAGTTCAGCTGTGCTGCTCAGCTTTAAGCCCCTTATGATGATGCTGAAGAGTTCAGTGAATCTCTGTAGTGAGACGCCCTCTGCTGGGTGTTGTCAAGAGCACTGTGTGACCCTCCCTCAGGCCATAGCATGGCCAACACACTGCTGACATGCAACATGCAGAATAAAACTAGGCCCTGAGACAGAAAGTCTTCCACACAGTGGATGGTAGCTGACAGCACATTCTAGAACTACTAACTTACCAATGTTAAGCTTAACCAACATGGAATAAACCTATTGGTGTGGCATGATACCTCTTCTTTTGCAGACCAGGTGTCCTTTGGTTTGAGTGTTTGTCAGTGCAAAATCGTACAGAAAATACTAGCATTCTTTGGACCGTAAAACTACAAATTTGTATATTGCCTAACAAAGCCAAAGGTGTAGCCTGTGCTGGTGAAAACGAGAAAAAAAAAATACTCTACTGTATCACATAGTAGCATTTCATTTATAATCATTACTGAGACGAAACATAAACCATAGCCATTGTTTCTGAACTTTGAAAACAAAAAGTGGGTACAGCTGTTTGTCTTTGAAGGGCAGAACAGTTTTTTTGTAGTAACAACTGATCAGAGTTCAGAGTGCAGAGTTCAAGCAATCTAAGTTTGGGAGCTTTAGACCCAAATTAACATATTTATGTAAACAAGAACTGGAAAAGAAGGAACATTTCCATATTATGTTTCTTTTTTTAGCTTCACCCTTGGACTTTTCTCCAAGACCAAAAATGGACATCATGCCATAGTTTTTAAAAATTCATGTTTTCATATTGCTAAATAATTCAAAATTGTCCTCAGATGTATCAGTGCTTGCTTTACCTGTCATTCACTTTTGTGAGCTGCCCTGGTGCAGCTATATTCACTGCTTGCGTGTGCAGATTTGCACCTGCAAGTGCGTTTGCACATGTCCACACACATTTGAAGTTTACATTGTACTTGGTCCCTTAACATTATTGTACTATCCTTTGCTTTATCTTTTGGTCCTGTGTTCATATCTGTTCTTTGTTTTCTGTAAAGCACAGAAATCGGTCCACTTCATAGATAAATTTGACTTGACATGAGCTGGTAGGCTCTGTCTCTACTTGACTGGGGTTCTATGACAAAGAAGGACTTATGGCTATTTGATCCAAGTGTCAGAATGACACTGGTTTCCCTCTGCAATTCAGACCCCTTCTTTAGTCTCTGAAAGAATGTTTTTTTTGTTTTTTTTTTGGCCATTTCAACTGTTGCATACTCAACTAATCCATTACTGACGGCATAATCAACAACAAATACTGAGTAATATATTAACTCTGCAGCATACTGCTCTGGTGGCACAAGGAGATGTCACACCAAAGCACAAAGCATGATGGGTGATGAAACCCATTACAATCAGACACTTGTTGTAATGTTGGGTTGATACATTAAGACAAGAATTCTCAGTTTAACACTGCTCACTGAGCACTTCTACCAGTAAAGTCTCATTTGCCTCAATTGAAAAAATAAAGAAAATCTTACCCATAGAGTAATACTATTTGTTAAACACAATGCAGATATTATATCATCATTATGACAATGACATCATCTTTATTTCTAATGAGGCTGTTTGAGTAAGACTTTTTTGAACAAATTCTAGTTAATAATACATTAAGTCAGATTTAAAATGTTTTCCCCTCCTTGATATCCCAAAAATAAGTTATAAATGTGTGACTGTCCATGGCTAATTAACTCTTCCCAACTGGATTCTGCCCCATGAGAAACTAGAAAACACTTGTGACCCAGAATAGACGACCACTTTTTGGGAAAAAAAAGTATCCCACTTGACCATTAACCCTCTTCAAGCCCTTTTTAGACTGTAAAAAAAGGCTACCATATTTGGCCATAAAAAACTGTCTTACAAAAATGGGAGAGGAATGCCTTTAAAATAATATGGAAACCTTTGGAAGCCATTCCCAACCGAGGTTCAACAATCACAACGAGGTTCCCATAACTCAACCTAGTGACTAAGAACTAAAATAACTTGCATCTTGAGCTGAAACTGGAGCACTGGCTCTCCTAGCAAGTGTTTTCACACACTCACACACACACGCACAAAGATATGCAATTACATATATAAAGATATGCAGTTTCACACATTCGAAATTTTCAAAACCATTAGAGTATCTCTTGACTATATTCTGGCCAGGCATCTTCCTGGGCTCAGAGATCTTGGTGCCCAAGGTAGGTAAAATGAAAGATGAACCTCTCTGCTTTGGAGGCTGTAAACAGCCATGCTAAAAATAGATTTGAGAAACAGCAAACAGGACAGCTCTGCATGAGGCAAACAGCAGTGGGCTTGGCTTGAATACTACAGCACAGAGGAAGACAACTAAACCAGTATTCAGTACCAACATTAATGGTGCATAAAGGTAACAGACCTGCATGAAACACCACAGTGTTCTTCCTGCATCCTGACAGCAACTGAAGGTTTCGGAGTAAACCCTTGGCTGTCAGACGCACGTGGATGTTTGACAGGGAGAGCTTTGAAGGCCACAACATCTCAAAAACCATGCAAAAATGCCAATGCTGTAGCAAAAAACTGCTCAAAAAACAAAACAGTATCCAAAATGAAGACGCTTCAAACTGGCTGTAAACCACATGGCAGTGTGCTGCTCAGTGTACCGTGCCTCAGGTGACAGCAGCACTCAGAGGCAGAGAGAGAGAGAGAGAGATAAAAAGCAGTAGTAACTGTTACGCCACTGAGACAGGCTAGAAAAAAAATTAAGGACCCCAGTTCAACATGGTAGGTTCTCCCCTAACTCAACAGCCCATAACGAGCTGGGAATGCTGGCAGAGAAGGGGGTAGGAGGCTGGGCAACTTTCAGTGGCACAGCCCTCGACAGATGTGACAGAGGCAGGCAAAAAAAAAAAAAATCCCTTAATCTTCTTGGTAAAGCCAGCCTTCAGCCATTCACAGAGCGCATAAAGCTCTTGCAACAGAGCAGCATCCCCAAGCTTGATGATGGCGGTGTTATAGCAGAGCCACCAGGATGCTAAGGAAAGAGAAGAGGGGGTGGGGTGGGGAGAGAGAGGAGTGGGAGGAGCGGACAGCATAAACTGCAGCCAATGGGATTTTAATCTGGGTGTCTACTCTTCTTTTCGTTTGCTCTATTCTACCTTTCAACCATCACTAGCAGAGGGGAATGCAAGCAGCAGGAGACGATGGATTTCTCACAGCAAAGTTGTGTCTGAAGTGGTGAGCTGACCCCTGTGAGCATAGGTCTTTCAAAAAACAACTCTTCAGCTATAATTTGTAGTATATAACTGCGAAACATACTTAATCAAAGGCTCTTTGTACAATGTGTCTCTAGCCTTATTTTAATGAACTCTACAAACAAAAACTGCAAAGCACTAATTATGATCTTAACCTTAGGGGATGCACAACTAAACACAACCAGACATTTTACTGTGATTACAAAATTGTTCCCAATTTCACTTTTAGGATAAAAGCTTGGTTGAGTGAATGTTGTTGACCAGTTAGAACAACCATGTCAGATCTGTATAGATGTTTGTAGCCAGAATCAAATAAGGACAAATCCAAACAAGATCACAAAAACATGTATCCAGCACTTTGTGCCAGGCAGGAGTGGACAGCAAAGGTGAATCAAACAGGGAGCTCCTCATTTCTGCATATCTTTAGTGTGATCATGTTTACAGGAAACAAATGCAACAGAACAGCACAGCACAAACTGGCTTTTACTCAACATCAAATGTCCCAGAGTCTGATGGGCTCTAGTCTGAACTAAACCCTGCACTCAAGATTCACAGACCAAATTTAATTCAGTCAAGCACCACACATTCTTGACAGTCTGCTCAACAGCCTGAAATCTCCCTGTCAACAGTCCATGCTTAAAACAGACATACTCTCTGGATAGCAGCCCCAAAACATAACCATTCAGAGATAATTAACACAGTAAATTAAAGCACATTATTACGAGTATAACCTGTGAGAAAAACACGGCAAAGAAAGAGAACTTACCAGGCACATTTGAGGACAGACGAACAAGCCTGGAAGAGGCAGTCCTTTTCAGAACACTGGGTGTAGGCTTTGAAGACCCTTGGCTGGTGGTAGCAGCAGCAGGTTTGCATGCTGTGGCCAAAGCTGTTACAACCAGAAAATCCAAGTGAGATAACAGGCTGGAATTGATCTGACCCATAATGCAGCAGACACACTGACAACTAACTACCACAGTTGCTCAACTGCAGATTTTAAGTCAGAACCAATTCAAAAGGTTTGATCAAGGACACCTCTGGAGTAAAGTTTAATTAAATCAAGGTCAAAAAAGTCTAAACAAATACTGTTACTGCACAAATCAAATAACATTAGGGAAGTAACAATGCCATAGTTTGGAACAGCCTAGACTTCAAGTATGAGGTCAGTGTTTTAGTAAGCTTTAATCAGTTTCAGTCTTGGCCAGATTTCACAGGGCCATTTCCTTGTCATGGTGTGAGGACTTGATAACACATGTAAGAATCAGTGTAGCCTTAATCTTATTTACACTACTCATGGGACTTTGGGAGGGAAGACAATATGAAAAGGTGATTTTAATCTGATTGGACTTGAGCTGAATTCTGAATGACTTCAGACTTCAAAACACAATGAGGTTATCCTTGTTTAGTAAACAAACAGGGCAGGAAAAAATAAACAGAAACGCAGAAGTGCAGTGAGAGATACTCTGTGGGGTAAAGGGGTCATCTTACTTGGTCCAGTGTTCCTCCCTGGGGTTGTGATGAGCCTGGCTTTCAATACAGCAGTTTTCAGTGGGGTGGGTTTGTGCGCAGCTGCCCCGGAAATTGTTGGACAGAAGAAAAGTACTGGTTAAATACTATAGGTAATGCTGTAACAATACTGCAGAGACCACTGGAAATTAACAGTAATAATAATCTTTATTTGTAGAGTACTTTTCAAAATCCACGTTACAAAGTGCCTCACAAGGGCGCAAACTAAAACAGACAAGTCATAAAATCAAGCAGTACTGCTGTAATCACCACTGACATCTAATGCAGTCATCAGTTATTATTAATGAAAATATAACATGAAAGAATAGCCATGTCAAGTCATGTAAATAGACAATATTATGTAACAAGAACAGCCTTATGTGCTACAAGGTAACTAAGATTTTCACTTAGAGCATTACATTTTTACAATATAAAACAAAACTCCAGACAAAAGAAAAATAATTGCAACAGGGAATTGCTATTCACAGTTATCACAAAATTTACAAAAACAAGATGTCTGAAGTATATCAGCTTAAAAACGATCTAAAAAAACAATATACAGCACAGCAAACAAAATATTATCTGAACTGAACTGGTGAGTATACTGAAGCTCTTCATATGTGACACTTGACCATAGACACAGATTCATACTCCAATCTCACTTACTTCTCCATAGATGTTTTCTATCTTTGCCATTAAAGGCAGCCAACAAAGGGATGATACAAAAGCGATAGGATCCAATAAGCAGACACGTCAAGAGGGTGAGATCACAGTTTGAGCCTGTACTGCCTTGTGAAATTAAAGAGGAGTTGGTGAAAATGTGAAATGGAAATTCAGTCCATGTACAGCTTCGGAGTCCTGTGTAACCAGCCATTAGAATATTTGAAATAAAAGGAAATTAAAAGAAGAAAGCAAGCGTGCTCCCTATATCCACCTAGGCAGACATCAGTTGTACTGTATATGTCTGCTCTCTCGCCCCTCTAGGCAAAGCTGTGAGTGAACTAGAGTGGAACAGAACCCGTTGCCTGGGCAACCATGCCTGGGGGTTCCAGTCAATCTCAGCCAATCAGAGATTATTATGCTGTTGATGATGCAGAGAGGAAAAGGGCTTTTTTGTCAAATACTACTCCTTCTATTTATACAATACAGCAGTCAGGGAAATACCCCAACAAAGTTCTCATTATAAGCATGCAGAGCTCAGCAGCACAAGACGATTATCTTTTCACTGATATCTTTCATTCACTGCACAGAGTTCAACTCATTGATGCTGCACAATGCTTCTTTCAAATGGCAAATATGTTGAGAATAGCACACTCAAAAAATAAAAAAGATGTAGGGGAGTATCGCTATACTTGCATACTTTCATATTATGTTTAGGACAAAATCATTAATAGAGTGGAGGCATCAGAGTTGACTGCTTCTGTGTAATTTTACTGCTGATAACAGTGTGCAGGCTCTACTTCCATTCAGAAAGATCTTAAATTAAGGAATCTGAAAATGCAACAGTTTTTTGAAGATGCCAAAACCCTGTATCATGGCAGACGTGGTAGCCTTAAATCTGACCAAGAAATATGCCCAGGGGGAAATCTGTATCAAGCACAGCCCTGCTCCCCAAAGTGGGTCACCATACACACTGTAGCCCCTCCCCTGTGGACAGATGTGCCCTTAAAAACCACAGTGAGTGCTGTGTTCTGACCCTGGAAAACAGCCAACACAAAACTGATTTTAATATCTTTATATAATGGGATACAGTCACTGAAAATCATATTATTAAATCTATGTGAATCCTTGTTAGACTCACCTTTTGAGCTCCCTGTGCCTCCACTTTGCTCACTGCGAATGCTGGCTTCATCAAAAAGGTTTCTGGATAGGCCCTGGGGCTTCCGTGGCAGTTTGGACACAGGATTAGAGGGTGTGCCCATAGAAGAGGGGCGACTGGGAGTTTGAGCAGGTCGGGATCCATTCACTGGGGGCTTAGTACTCCTTGTGACTGAGGGAGCTCCAAGGCATGGCTCTTTTGTTGTCTGTGCCCTCTGACTGGCTGAGGAGGAAAACAGACATCAGAAATTATTAGGTAAACTCTGACCGCCCCCTTCACTATGGACAAGTGCATAGAGTGAGCTCAGTGGTAAATTGTTGAGTCAAAACACTGGCAAAAAATAATGTCCACAGAGCTACAAGGCAGATTTGGCCTCAGTCCACATCAGGCTTATTAAAGCAGCCAATATTCCTCTCATGAGAGATAGTTATATAATAAATCCTGGTGACACTATTTTTGCTGTTGCTTTTTTTCTCAAGAGCAAAAATGTGAGTCAAATATAAAAGCTTTGAAAACAGGATCCGGTTAACTACTTTCTTTTTTTAACCTTTGTTTAATATGAATAATCATATAAAACTTACCTATTGTGTTGACTACAGCAAACATATGACAAATGTTATTAAGGTCAATCTAAAACAGAGGTTTTAAGCAAAATAGTGTATCCCTGTAGAGTGTCCCTTTACCAGGAGTATGAGAGGGTTACTGCAGTGATACTGTTCTCAGGGAATTTATTTCAAACATTGTGTTCTCAGTTTAACAGTGGTGGTCAGCTCAAAACCTCCCTTTCCTTCCCCTGCTTTTTCCATTAGCACAGCTGGCTTCCCATCAGAGGAAGAGTCCCCCCTCCTTCCCCAGGACTCTTTGCACTAAGAGGAGCAGTGGGGCAGAGGGAGTACGCTGTTTATCTCTAAGACCTGGACAAGGGACCGGAGATGACATCTGTCTGTATCCAACAATATTCCTGTGGACTCAACACTGGATAAAGCTCATCAGGAAGAACAAAGTAATAGAGGAACTGCTCAAGGTTTCCCTCTAATGGGGAGACTGCTTGACTGCAACCTGTTAAATTTCAGCAAAAATAGCATTTTGTGTAGGTTGAGCAAAGCTTGTTGAGCAAATAAAGTCTATGAAGTGTAGAAAAACATTTTTAATATCAGTACTTTATATCTGTCATTCGTTACTGGGTCATGATACAATGGCCACAAGCACATAAATCAACAATATTTTTCAGTCATTTGAAGCGTGAACAGAGCACATCACTGTGTTATTTTAAAAGATTCAGAGTTGGTATCAGTTATATAACCTACTCCCAAAAGCTACCAAGCACTGCCCTCAATCCAAAATGGTCCTCAGCTGCAGTCGACATCTCAATGCTGTGCTTATTCTCTTCCTAAGCAGAGTTAAACAGACCTAACCTATAACATAGTTCTGTTTACACAACAGAGGAAATGACCAGGAAATAGCTAGCTCTGTTTATTCAAAGGCAGATTATATGGAATATTCCTTATGACCTACAGTCAGTGTTTATTTAATGAATAGATTTGTCACTTTCACTCTGAAAATAAATAAAAGGTCCACTCAAACTCTGTCACATGTCTCCCTCAGTGTTACCACTGGCTCCATTTAACTGGATGTCAATCCACCACATTTGTTAAATTAACTTTGTCCAAAAAAATTCAAGTACTACCTGCAGTGTTCTTTTGCTTGGGCTGTGGTGAGCCTGTGGCTTTGGAGGTGCTGCATTCATCCTTCCCCGAGTTGCCCTGCCTCTGCTTGGTTGACAGAGGAGCTGGCCTGAGACTTGGGCTGGCAGGTGGAGGTTGGGAGCCTGATGTTCCTCTAGCTCGTCTAGGGGAAGGACGTCCTCGAAATCTGTTGCTCTCATCATTTGTGGCTCCTACTGCTCCTCCTACTCTTGATTTGGGGGACTCTGCCTGCAATAAGAGCAGTTTGTCAATCTCTCAGTCCAAAGCAACAGGCCCAGATAACTCACGACACATAAAGCACACTACAGCCATACCAGACAGGACCAACTCATTGAGAAAGCTCACGTGCACATTTCTCCTGAGATTCCCAGCCAGCTCCAAACAACTCTTTCACTCTACTACTCTAAAAGCACTCTTGAAGCACATGGAGTGTTTGCTGGTAACTGTGCAACAGCAGCTTTACTTGTTTCCTGTCCTCAGAGATATTTGAACAGATTGACAGTAGTAGAGATTTTTTTTTACATAAGCCTGGGTTTTAGGGGAGAAAAAAAATAAAAAAAAATACAGTAAGCGGATAAATATTAATAGCACTTGGAAACAAACCATCAATTTCAATTTAACAATCCAGGAACATAATGCATTATCAGCAAAAGCGGGTCTCCTCTCTGCAATAAAACTTGAATTATTTTAAGTATATGCAAATTTATGTGCTACGCTAGGGGACAGAGTCACTGTCATTTGAAGTCCCTGTAGTGTCTACTTACCACCAAGCTGATCTTCTTAACCTGTCTGCTGGAGTTTTCAGCAGCTCCCCTCCTGGCCTCAGTCTGTCTGGACTGTTTGTTCTGAGCAGAGCAGTTCAGGTTCCCTGGTTTGCCCAGGTGCATGGAAGCTTTAGGTGTAGTAAAGCTAGATGAGGGGCTAGAGGTAGTCCTGTTCTCCTTAGGCAGCCTAGATGATGATGATGATGAATTCTCAGACAAGCAACGGGTCCGTGTCTTGGTGGAACATTTATCCTCCTTCTTTAGGGACGCATTGAGAGGGGTTGTTTTAGGATCTATTTGGTCAGTTCTGTCTGCAGTTTTCAATGGGGATGAAGAGCAGAAGGTCTGGCTGCCAGGGTGCTGTGCTGAGGTGGCTGCTACTTGGCTAGAGACAGCCTGCTCTGTTTTGGACATGACATGACTGCAGGGGGCTGAAGAAGCCTGTTCAGTTCCAGCAGAGGGGTGGTCAGGCATGGAAGCTCTCTTCTCTCCTTCCTCATCCTCAGCAGTATCCAAAGAAACAGTCAGAGACTCAGAGGCAGCAGCAGCAAGATCATGTTCAGATGACTGGATAAATGTTGTGCCCAAGTGAGCAGCCCCTGTACTCATGCCCCTATGAGTATCACTGGCTGTTTTTGTGGTCGGCGAGGCAACAGTAGTGCTACTCCTCACCTTTGCATGAGCTATGTCCACAGGGGTTCTTCTTTGAGGCTGAGCCTGTTTGCTGTGTACGTTAACGTGTGATTGTTTGTGTTGTGAGGCAGGGCCTGACATTCCCAGTTGATGTGCAGGTCTTGTCACAATTTTAGATTTTACATTGCTAAAGTCTGGCTTGGGAAATTTTTTTATTTCTATGTTGCTGACTCTGTTGGCAGAAGGAGGCAGTCTGACAACCAACCGTTGTTTTGGAGCATGAGGTATTTGCTGAATTTTAGGAGGGTGTTCTGTTGGGGTACCTGTGCTCTCAGTAAAGGGAGATTCTAAAAAGGAGGGGAGGCTGGACATCTTGTTCCCACTGGTTTGAACTGGGGTGGAGGTCTGTACATCTTTACTAGCATCTTCATCTTGCATATTTGATGCAGGGGCCACAAAGGTCTTGCCTTGTTCAGGTGTAAATGTCCCAATGAAACAGGGCAACAAAACTGCTTCAGCACTAGTTTCAGCAGAGTGTGAAGCCACTGTTACTAAATCTGCAGGACTCATTTCACAAACAAAGGTTCTCAGAAGAGCCGCTTCATCCTCACTTGGCAAAGTTATAAGAGAGTTGGATGCTGCATTGTCATTTGACTCAGTGGGAAGCTCGCAGTCGTCTGCCTGGGTGAATGTTATGCCAAGGCATGGAGGGCCTGTGTTCTCTGTCATGATTCCTCCAGTGGGTCTTTGCTCCTGGAGCCCCTGGCAAACATCTGGCAACAAGGATGCAGAGCTCACGGGTGAGGAAAAGGAATATTCGTCCAGGGAAGAAATTAATGGGAGAGTCTGATCCTCCAGACAGAAACTGTTGCTCCTCATTACCATCTCACCGGAGCTAAGAGAGCAGCAGTCATTTTCACTGGAGCCTCTGCGGGATGTCTCACATGAATTCAGTTGGCTATCCCTCCCAGCAGAGTCTTGAGATGTCAATATACTGTAACCCCCAGCCCTTGTGTCCTCACTAACACTTTGGTCATCTTCCAATTTGAACTCTGGGGTGTTCATTGACAGACTAATGTTTCCATTCCAGAAATTCACACTGCAGTTGACAGGTGTGGTAATAAAAGTTTGATTCAGATTCATACTCACACCAGAGAGCATGTTGTCATTTGCTGAGGTGGTAAATATTGATGTGTCATTGGTGATTGTTTTCATGTTGTAGCTGTTACCCACAGGGGAGCCTTCACTGAGGCAGCACTCCAGCATGTTGATGTCAGGGGGGCTGCTGGTGTCTCTGTCACTCAGGTTGGTCATACTTGTGCAGAAATCTGGAGAAGAGGCTCCAGGGCATGGTGATAAACTACTGTAATGATTCCTAGAAGATAGGGTCGGCTGCAGGCCACTGTGGGGCAAAGAACCACCTGTGGTTTCAAACTCATTCTCAATGGGAATATTAAATGTCTTATCGGACATTTTAGAGTTGTAACTGGAGTTTATGCCCACTTGTGTAGATTAAGTTGAAGTTTGCAAAGATCCTCACTCTTGATAACGACTGTCATCCATCAGATTTCTTCATCAAGCATGAATCTGTAAAGAGGGAGAAAATGTAAAATTTCCACAAATAAAATATAACCAACAAATTACATTCAACAGAACCCAGCTGCCCTGAGAAATTATGTGCTGATTGTGCTTAAGAATTAAAAATGTTTCAATTAAAAGAAAAAAAAATGTTGCTATATGTAAGGTCGTGTTAAATGGTTTTAGCTAAAATAAATACAGATTTCATTGTGATATTTTTATATTTGTTAAAACAGGATAGAGATAGCCTGTTCAACTTCATGACACTAGCTAGGGTGATATGGACAAAATCAAATATCACAATATCCTCAATCGAATACCTCACTATCCATATTGTGACGATATTGCAGAGATGACTATCGTGCTATAGTCTAGGTTCAGAAAACTGCATACCTTTACTGTAATTCTTTAATATAGTCAGAGTACTGAGTTGGTGATAAGGTTACAACGCTAGTAGTAATCAGCCACTGTAACAGAAGCTGGATACTTAAATAATTTATGAATCAGTTCAATGAAAAATGCAAAAGTTACCAAAGATCATGTTGGTGTTGTGTTATACTGCATAGCAGGACTGCCTGAAATACCCCCTGGTTAAGTTATGAGCTAGAATGTGAGTTATTTTTAAGTATTCACTTTACTGATGGACACAGCAATGTAGACAGACTCCTGTGAGGATGAATATGCTACCTGTTTCTTTTGGAATACACTTTCTAAAAGTGACTACAAAATGTCACTACCACTGAATGTGTCATTGCTGTTCCTGTATTATCACACTCTTGCTGGTTTCTGTTAATACGAGGATGGATAAGCAGTTGCATTCCAAATGTGGAGTCCTGTTACTGCTCCAAAAGGAGACTAGAGGCCTTTGACATAAGCCCCGAACACCAGTCTAAACAGCTTCGTTGTGTACTGATGTGTTTGTTTAAGCATATGAACGCTCACTGACTGGACTGTTAAGCTTTCTAGCCACTGCTACAACAAAGGCACCAGTGTGGTGCTGCCAGAGAGTAAGATATCAAGTCACCAACAAACTGAATATGTTCCAATATGCAGACATTTGATATCCTGGGGGATTTAAGGAAAGGAAACAATTTCTGACTCAAACTTGGTGGTAATAATCTCTACAGCAAATGGACGGTGTTGTGCAGTTTCATAGTTAGCTTACATCTGGTCTAGTTGTAATTACATTGCTCTCCTTGGGAGTGGGACAGTTTGACATAAATCTGGATTGTTCGAAGCAAAGTTGTGCATGGTCTGCTGCACTTCTGTCAAGTTCAATAAGAGAGGGAGTGTACTGGTTGGGGTAGGGAGGGGGGCTGGTGGGGGGGTCAGGATCAGTGAGGCCATGCCATGTTCCCAGGGTGGATATAACAAAATGCGGGAAACTTGTATAAC
>OMKZ01003477.1:4468-32127 GCA_900302535.1 Neoniphon sammara | reverse complement strand
TATTATTTTTTTTTTTTTTTTTTGAATTGTTCAACTTTTGTATAAGTTGTAATAGAGATATATGTACAGCTGTGTGCAGCGTTATATTACGTTATAACATTCATGTACTAATTGAGAAAAACATCTATTTAAAATAAAATTGATCACAGTAAGAAAGGTCTATCGCTTGTCAAAAACAAAAAATACATAAATATACATATAGCTTATCAGTGCAGCAAAATCATTTCTGTCTTTCACACGACTGCCGTTTAAACCGGAAGTGTGCTCACCCCCCGATTTCTCTCTCTCGTCTCCTTCCTGTTCAGCGCACTATTCCGTCGTCATGGCGCTGGCAAAGTCTGTGTACAATCTGCTCTTCAGGAGAACGTCAACTTTCGCCTTAACCATCATGGTTGGAGCAGTCTTCTTTGAACGAATGTTTGACCAAGGGGGTGATGCTATTTTTGAGCAAATGAACCGGGGGGTAAGTGTGTTCCTTGATATGTCGCTGCATGTTTTACCCTGACCTTGTACGTAGAGGACGTACCAGCCTTAGCTAACGTTAGCATGTATGCTAGCGTGTGATAGCGGGTCCTATCAGTGTCTGCTCAGTTAGTTCGTCTGTGTATGCTAACCTGTCTGTTGGAATCAGTTAAATATTTCGTTTGTGTAACGTTACCGATTGTGGGTCATTACAGAAACTTTGGAAGCACATCAAACACAATTACGAGAACAAAGACGAGGAGTAGGAGGCGGCCTGAAGTTACGGCAGAAATGAAATGATTCTCACACTTCCATGTTCCATTCTTCGTGGACTCCACACCTGAATCACAACCAACATGGACATTGTTCTGAAAGTCAAGCCTAGGCTGGCTGCAGGCTACCAGAAATCCTGTGGGAGTTAAAGACTGGTCAGAACATCATGGAGATGGAGTATTCGTTCCTGTCAACTTGCCCTCTCCCCCCTGTCATCGCCTGTGACGTCTTTCTTTCCCTCACAACTTGTAAATGACTTGTTAAATTAAACGAAAATGTGTTAATGTCATTCAGAGCTTACATTGTTTTGATTTATAGTTGCACACATCCATTCACATGTTTTTGTAAGAATACCAGTATTCCTAGGCCCATTCATATGATCTTTCATGCTATTTCCGGTTTTTCCTTACGTGATAAAGGCAAGTCAAAACCATGCACCCTAAACACATTGTTGTCTGAGATCGACAAACCAAATGAATTTTGAAATTTGATAAAGTCAGATAGGTACATGGTTTTACAGTTTCCGATAGCATCACAGATGTCTGCTTTGCTAACTGCATGTAACCTGTCTCCTATTATGAGTACGTGAGTATTCATTTCGGTAACTGTATTCAGATGTTTGGGCAATGATGGCCAAAATTCTACCATGCCACTTGTATTGGCTTTTCATGGCAGTGGTAGTAAGAATAAATAAATAATCATCATCATGTTGGAATAATAACTGCCTGTATATTAGTGATTTTAGTGCTGTCATTCCCTGATTTATTGGCTCGAGAATGCTTGGGTATCCAAAAGTAGTAAAGACTTTCAAAAGATGATAAGAAAATAGGTGGATACTGATTCATAATGAGCTGATTCTAATTCAGGACAGTAGTACAATTTGACAAAAATAAATAAACACCTTTGATGATGTCTTAACCCTGAGGTTGGCCTTGAAAATATCACTGGTTTGAAATAACCTTATTTTGTCCAGTTTTGTGTCAAAATAGTTGCCAACAGATACAGCTTTTGCATCAACAGTGACTTTCATTCCCTTTTTCCACTAGATGATAACATGCATCATAGGAATTAAACTCTTAAGCACGAATCCTAAATGCTTATTACACTGCACAAAAGTTGCACCTAAGATACATTTTAAGAAAATTGATAACAATGGTCTGAGCTGCTTAGAGACAGATATGCACAGATGTGGAGCAGAGGGGCGATGGCTCTAGCTCTCTTTCATATAGTAACATCAAGATAGAGGGGCTGTAAGCTAGGACATATAACCTGAATGACATACTACAATATACCAGTTCACATAGGCTATTTAACCCTGGCTCACATGTCATACCTCTTTTCAAAAGCTCACATTGGTCAGTAGTAAGCATTTAAGTTCACATGAATGCTATCCTCCAAAAAAATCTTAAAAACAGGTGGTTCCTTCTCTCAAACAATTCATACACCACAAATATCTGTAGTTTTTTCAGCTGGGAAAACTGTTGTCCTAATTAACCTATACAGCCTGATGCTGAAGATGCAAGATTATTTGGCATTAGCGTGCCTTAAAGATGACTTCTTGCAACATAGGCTTGGCATAGGCTAATTTTATATCCACCCCACTTGGTCTACCCGACATCTGACAGTATGGAATAAATTTGAAGTTAGCTCTATTAGGGTATGACAAGTGTCCTTAACTTGGCCTCTTCTGCATTTTGTTAGAACCAGCACAGTGTGGACCAGCCCACAAGTCAAGCTGAGGCAATAAAGGTTACATGTTACTTAACCATCTACAAATGGCCCTTTGCTATGTCTTTAAACGTCTTACAGACTGGCAGCTAATGACTTGTGATCCAACTAGGAGGTCCATACTAATCGTTTAGGCTTTGCTAAACCAGGAAATAGTCTGTCCTACAAAAGGTCCACTACAAGTGCATGGCCATCTCTTCTTCTGTAAAGATGGCATGAATTAAATAAACCTGGGTGAGAGAGGGAGAGGATAGGCAGGATAAGTGTGTCCATCACTTTGTTTTAAACCATGATGCCCCCTGCTTTCAATGCAATGGATGTACTGCAAGAAGATAGAATGATGGGATCCTTACAATTAATTTTATTGTACTCTATATAAAAGTCAACACATCATTCTACATGCATACACTAAAACAATTCAGGGTACTTTAGGTTGTGTCCACTTGCATTTATGTATACAAATTTTGTGAAATGACTGTCATGGACATACAAAAGGTTAAATAATAATAATAATAATGATAATAATAAACTTAATTCACAGTATATAGCACCAAACAATCAAAGTGATTTGAATAACAGATGCATAAATTAATGCTATAATGGATAAACACAATAAAATAATTTATGAAAGTGAAAACAAAAACAAAAAATAAAAAACAGACTAGCTAAATTACAACAGAACATAAAAATTAACACAAAAATTATAAAAAGGACTTTCCTGTGCAAGTGGCTTTGAGAAGTTATTTAAAAGATGAAACTCTCTCTAGCCTGAGAACCCACCACAGCTTGCTTGTTTGAAGTCAACAAAGAATAAAATAGACACTGGAATCATTTTTAACTGGGTAATTATGACTGAGCAACCCTCTAAACTGAATTATTGATGTCTGACTTGAATACCACAGCCAAGTTTGTAGCTACAGGCTTAATAAAACAATGTCAGAGGAGTCTTAAATATGTTAAATTGGAGGAAATGTTGGGACATTTGGTGTTTGATATCTAAAATGTGATCCTCGAGGCTGTTGTGATCTCCTGGTTTTATCAGCACATATGTCTGTGTCATCTACATAACTCTAAAATGGCTAATGAATAATAGAGGGCTTTTGAAATGAAGATGCAAAAGCGGTGACATTATCTTTGAACATAAAACAGTAAATACAAATTGGTGAAGTTACATAATGGACAGTGACGCTGGGAATAGATTTTACTGGAGAATGGTTTCTGAAAGGGTTTAATGTGAGTGGAATATGAATAAGGACTGAGCAGTATTGTGGAATAGTTCTGGTCGCTGAGATTGTGAGGAGATGGCTGACATTGGAGGGCAGCCATAAATATTAATAACAGCTTCTAAAATATAAAATGGGCTCCAAGCTTCTCTAGTTTCATCCCACAATCCCATTTATTTCAACAAGTTAATTTTTATGTCTTTACAGAATTATTGTTTGCAGTCAGGGCCCTCACTCTTCATGAAGCATCAGAGACAATACAGTAAACTTCTGACTTAACATGATAAATAAATTTTAGAAAAGCAATGTACTGTCTTACTAGGAATTCAAATGTTCAGTTTCCTTCTGCAGCACAAGGCTAATGCAAAATTAATGCAGATGCGGCTGAACTTGAGGGTGTCTCATTTAAAATGAATAGCACGTATTAAATACACATTAGGTGAAATTATTTGTTTGTTGACAGTTTTATGGTTTGCTGCATGAAGTGAGCTATAACTAATTCGTCTAAGTGGTTAATTAAAGTTATCTCTCTCATTGTGTGGTACATCTTCCTCCACTTTCTCCCTGGATATTTAAAAAATTTAAATAATCCATGTTAAATGACTGCATTAAAGGACCATACCAGTGATTTTGGCCCATTTAGGTACAATTTACCCACATTTTACATTGCAACCAACCATTTTGCAAATCATGTGGGAGTACTACAGACTGAACAACAAAATTTGACTTTTTGGCTGAAACACCCACCTTATAATGTTCTGCGTTTGTGGCTAACAAAGTCGTTGCCATTCATAACCACAGAACTGATAATTTGCTGTGTAAAGTAAACTTTTTCCAGTGGAAAGACCATTTACAAGAGCAAACTGGCGGTATAACTAGACAATTGTTTTCTTCTTCCTCTTCTTCTTTTTATTGCGTGTTGCTACCAAATGGAGCATTATTACTATTATTATCAAATTCACAAAATCATCATATCATCATATTCCCAATATGTTTATGGCATTGCCACTTCTTGTCTTCTGGGTTAGGTGTACCAAGAGCACAAGCCGTGAATGTTAAGAACATACATTTTGTAGATATTAGGCTAACAATGTAAAATCAGTGGTATGGTCCTTTAAGCTGTCACTTACAGGTAACCCTGCATGCAGCAGTAACAAAGGCTGCAGACTGATTACAGAGGCCTCATTCATGTTTGACCATTTCAGATGTCACACCACACAAAAAAAAAGAAAAGAAAAAAAGAGAAAGAAAGATGTGCAGTCATGCTCATTAATGAATGTTTGATAATGACACCTTGCATCAAGTAATTACTTGGTGCTGTAGATGGGGTGTTTGTTGAGCTAATGACAAAAAAAAAACATCCTCATTATCATTAAACAGTACTTTCATAGAATGAAATGTCCACTGTGTGTTTCTGTTTCTATAGTAACCCACATATAAACTGGATCTTGTTTTCCCAAATTTGACTGTGCCATCACATCCTGGGGGAAGTAATTACCTCAACATTAAAACATACAAGCACCACTCATCACCATTAACAGGATCCAACATCCGTGACCTTTCACATCTTATCATCAGTGCTTTTGTATTCAAACAGACAGACAATGACAATTAGTATCCCCACTCATGGCTTAGTGACGAAAAGGGCTACTAACCCCACTAGCCTGGCCCTAAAATATTACCATGGATCAACTGTTAGGCAAAATCTTGTTTTAAATACAAATGGCACATGATGGGTTTAGTCTATTTCTCTAACACATTACCAAAACACAATTTACATAAGTCACTTTCATATAGTTGAAGTACTTAACTATGTGAAGCCTGACAGTGTGACAGCATCACACTGTCCCCTGCAGGCAGCATAATGCGCTCTGGATAAATCCAGGTGAAGGTGTGAGTGAAACAAAATCACTTCCTGCCATAACTTCATGTCCAAGGTCAGACTTTTAAATGCTTGTTTAAAGTCCTGCACTGGAATAAGAAAATGTTCAAAGTCATCATCAGGAAGTTTTTGGGATGTGTGTCTTTTCTTGTTAGTGTGAATAAGATTTGTATAATATTGTTGAAACCCAGGATCTGCAAAAAATAATTGACAGAGCTAAATGAGGGCCATGTTTAAAAGAATATAAAGTGTATAATAAAGGGTATAATAATTATTGGGCCATACCAGTTGAGCATATTTTGAATACTGTGTAAACATACTATTTTCTACCAGTCTCTGCCTTGTACACAGTTTGAAAATTTCAGCCCAAAGAGAGCAGTCAAAATGATGGTTTTCTGCACCTACAAGTGCAAGTGGGTTTCATTTGAAAATCGCTGAAATTAAGGACATGACTGATTTTTTTTACTGCATGGAACCTATATAACCATGAAGCATACAGCTTAAAAACATGTTATTTTGTGTTGATTCACTCTTAAATTATAGACAAATGTGAATGAACTCTGTCATCTCATGTCTCTACTAAAAGATTATACAGAAGACGCAAACTTGCAAGGGGCACTAAAGTCAATACAAATTGTGAAACAACTGTAGTGTTACTGACAAATTTTTGTTGGTGTCACACAAACACGAACACAACCACACACACAATGTAATGTTACTCGGAAATATTTATCTCCAGTCAAACTGAGAAAAGATCCTGTCTTAAATTTTTTATGTCTCAGTATTTAGTAAATAGCATCTTTTAACCAACCCCATAATCTTGTGAGCCACAGGCTTACCCCGAGGTCTGATAAGTACTGTATTTCAGGTGTGAGCATTTTTCGACAAAGTGTTCTGAATTTTGGGTCAATATCTTTCCTCAGGTTGTATCCCAGGATGGATGACTCTCCAACTGGCTGCCAGGGCAGCAAACCTCTATCCTGAATCATCCTGGCCTCAACTGCATCCCCACCCTCAATGCAGATGACCTTCATCTCAGCATTCCTTCTCCTCAGCTCATTTACTTCCTGTTTCATTCTGTTTTTCCCATAAGCCTCTACTCTGGCCCAGAAAGTAGAATTGAAATGCTGATAGAGTTTCCAGTCAGCCCCGTTCCACTCTAAGGCTTTAGCTCTCAACTCTGGAGTTAGACGAGAAACAGATGAGCCCCTGCGAGCGTTGAGTTTAAAGAACAGCAGGTCCTCCATGGTCCAACAGAGGGCATCCTTGAGCAGGATTAGAGATTCCTCAAAATATTCCGCAATGAGGACAAGATGGAAATGTTTAGCCAGGGTATGAATAACCCTCATAACCTGAGGATCATCAGCCTCAAGGTTATTGTCAAAACCAAAGTCAAAAAAGAGAAGATTTTTAAGATAAAAGGAATTGTAAGCCTCTGGGGTATAGAAGGTCCTTGGGTTGCGTAAAAATTCTGCCAGTTTGTTGTCTCCACTGATTCTCCATGTGAGGGGAACTGCACGGTGGTAGTAATGGAAGGAGGACTCAAAGAGCTCCACTGGGTCACGTAAGATGGTTATGTACACAGCGTCTGGAGGCAGGAGCTTGGCTACCTCCTGAGCATCGAAGCGCATGTGGTTGCAGACGACGTTGAAACACTCTCCAGGCTGGTAGTCCTTCACCTGGGAGCACAGGAAAGGTGACGGGTAGAAAAAATCATTGCGGCCATCGGGGAAGGCAAACTTCAGCTTGTGCTTTTCTCCAAATCGGAAGAGGATGTTGAGGATTGTGCTGCTAGCTGTTTTGTGGGTCTTCATAAACATGATGTTCACCTTGGGGGAACACTGCTCTGGTTGATTTTGTCTCCTCTGAGATGGGAGAGTCACATTATTCTGCCATAATTTTGACACGCTTAGAGGGCATGAGGGTGCAGGCGAGACCCTGTGAATAAAGTATATGAGTAAGTAAAGAGTTAAGACTCAGATTATGTTGATGTTTGATATATCTCAGTAAAATAAATGCTTTCTTCCTACATATTTACCTATTCTTAACTTGGGTTGGGTTAGATAAGCTGTACAGAACCAGCATGACGCTGGTCAAAAAAGCCCAAAGAACCAGCCCTCGTATTATTGGTTTGGATTTCCTTCCTTTAAGGCCAATCATATTCAAAATTCAAACCTGTAAAGGACATATACAGAAAAAAAGTTACAACTGTTACAGGTATCTTATTTGAACAATTATGTTAAGATGTGAAGTTCTTGCAAATACCTGCTACAGTTTTTACACACAGATCTGCCAGTTACCTCCCATGACCTGAAGGAACACAGTAGAAACAGAGACCATAAACAACACCTGCTTTATGACAATAGCTAGTCCTGAGAAGGATGAGCATGACTTTTTTTAAACAACTTTAAAATATACTTAAATGTGTGTTACTGGCAAGGAAAAGAGCTCGAATTACAAAGTTTCAGGCTGAGAAAGCGAATATCTGATAAGGCAGAAAAGTGCTGCATCATTCTTTCTTTCAAATGAAACACAGAGCCCCTATGTTTGCATACCAAACATGTTTATGGTTCTAAAATTGCCTTTTCAACAAACAGCAGATATAAGGGGAGAAAAAAAAACATGAGAACCACATTTTAAGTATAAGCAAACCAATAGCATACTGCTGTCATCAAGAAAAGACTGTATAATTTTATTCTGATTTCAAAGAGGAATTGCTTTTATAATGTAAAAATTTGATAATTTGATTCATAATCTCAGTTAAAACCTAGCTAAACTAAATTTGATCTCTGGAAAATGTTAAGTTAAAATATCAGAATTGACCTAATTTTCAAAAAAAGGTGCATCCACCTGGTTTAAGGTTTCATCTTCCTTCAACACTGACAGAGTCGATCTATGGATTTGTTAAGAATGTGTGTGTATGTGTGTGTCAGAGGGAGAGAAATGTCAATCCATCACAAAAGAAATTAAATTAATGTCTACAAATATGAGAAACATAAGCTCTAATTTAAGGATTCTGTGCATCAAGTAATGTTTTCTTTATCATTCACATTTTATGATTATCAAAACAGCCACAGAGTAGAAATAAAAGTGGTGCATCAATGCCAAATTCAAATTAGAAGGCAATGAAGGCAAATCACTATGAAACAAGTTAGAAGCTTAATTTACCTGTGGAGACAACAGCATCAGGGGTGTCAGAACAAAGACAGGTTTTCTACAGAGTGAAAAGGCTCCTCTGCTTCAGTGTGCTGTACACACGCACCGAAGTCACGCCTCATTGTTTGTGAGACGTGAGAGAAAAGTCAGATGTAAACTCCCCTCCCACAGCATCTAGAACTGCTGATCTGTCAATCAACAAGGTCTCTGGTATCCTGTTGATTCCCCAAACCTCGACAGCAAAATGCCTCAGTGATTCAAAAGATCAGTCTGATGAAATGTAGTTAAGTTACACTCTTGTTTTTAGACCACAGTCCAAATTATATCCACACTGGTTGTAATCTTAATCACAGGCATTTGAAGGTGCAGTATGTAGTTTTGAGAGATACATTTTAAACTCAGAGGAATGGAAAACTTTCATGATATATAAAAATATATGAAAACTGGGTCCCTGGAACAATGAAACGTTATCATTTCACTAAAAGCAAGGAAATATGGGAAAATAGAGCTGTGAACCTTCCTAATAAGCATGTTTTCCATTATTATTCCTGTATACTTTTTTGATGTCAATATTTGGTGTCCATAAAGACGTAATCTGACCTGTCCAGGATGTTTCCCTGCCTTCCACCCAGTGCATGCTGGGATAGGCTCCAGACCCTGGAGGAAAGATGTAATCTGAAATGAAAGCAGCACATCACTTTGCAGTGGAGTTTGACTATTTAGCAAAATGAAAGTCTATTTGATGGCTATGTTAACTGTTTTGAGAGGATGAATCTTTGCTTAGAAAAATGTCACAGATCAATAGAAAATTGTATTAGCAAACACATGAAAATTTACTGCTGAGTTATGTCTAAAACTTAACAGTCCAGTAGTATAACTCTGATCTTCGTGATCCAGATCGCTGCTTGTTTTCTATTCCACCAGGTAGATAAATTGCATTCGTCTTGCATCCCAAATGAGTCCTTATTAGACAGCTAGAATGAAAACCAGCAGAGCTCAGAGTCCTGAGGGCCCGTACTGGAAATGATGAATCTAGTCACTTTTATAAACTACTTCACAGATATAACTTGCTGGATATTACATACATTTTTTACAAGTTGGCCCACTTAACCACATCAAATTAAGTCAGCATGAAATTAAGTATTTGGTCTGCCAGCGAAAAGCTGAACAGGTTAAGAAGGTTGTTGAATTTTCTTTCAACTGAAGAATTAAGCAATTTTCATCCTTCAGTGGTCTGGAAAAAAGATATTCACACTTTTGTATCTTCTCACTTACAAATACCTGAACTCTGTATTCTCTGTCAGTCAAAACTCCCTTTTAAGTCTCCAATTTACATTAAAGCCAGCAGCTACAATTCTTACTGGAACAAAAAGATAAGACCACATATCAACACACTGACATTACCTTTCAAACCCATATGAGCTGGAGGTCTTCTAGTAGATCACTGTTCAAAAATGCAGATTAAAAAGTCAAATAGGCATTTGCTTTCAGAGCTACCACTGTCCTGTCAACGTGCTGAGGGAGTTTATGCTGACAAAACTGTCATGTTTTATATTGCTTCTTAAAACCCCTTTTTATAGCCTTTATTTTCTGAGACCCGTCATTGTTTTTTATCTACATTCTACGGTGCATATCTTATTTCATATTTTTTAACCTGACTTTTTTGTTTGTGCTATTAATTTTATCCCTCTTAGTTTCTGAGCACCTTTGCAAAAGCAAATAAAAACGAGAATTGAAAACATCAAAGCAAATGAACCAATTTTACTGAGATATCAAGCTTCAAGATACACTGCAGTTCATTCCAGGTAAGGGCATTTTCTAAATGAGAATTTGCCCGAGGCAGTTGGAGCTCAAAACACTCCTGGGTGTTTTAGGCTCCAGCCCTCCTGTCCAATGTGATGTGATGCTTGAAAGCAGTTTGTGAAAGCAGTTTGTGAAGAACTCCCTCGTAATGAGCCTTGTAGCATGTCTTAAAAAGAGCTAACAAAGATGATGATGATTGTTGTTAAATGTTTAAAGTTTGACTTTAAGACTAGAGGAAAAATTAACTGAAATGAGCAAGAGCATTACAATTAGGCAATGTAACTGTTGGGGCTGCTGTATCATGAATCTCTGTTTTGACACATGCTTAGCAAAAACTACAAATGAAGTAACACATTACACTAAATATTGTTACTTAAGTTACAGCTGATCTATTGTGGCTGATTGTTTCCTTTTAGCAACCTTTTGTACCTATGGATTACATATTACGGATTAGAGACGATGATACTCCACAACACATAAAATGTTGAATCAAGCTCAGCATTCACAGAATTATATTTTTCATAATTAGTTCATAAAACTTCAAAAATTGGTTACATGAAACATGAAAACCAGAAACACTGACACAACCATGATCTCTAACTTCGCTGTAGCAGACTGCACCCATAATCCATTGCTACGGACTCCCGCAGGAGCTTGTGTAACAGTGCAGGTGTGGGAGGTTGGGTGGACGGCCTTCGAGCAAACCACAGGAGTTAAAACAATAAATATGTGTCAGAACATTCTGTAACATTACAACACTGGTGTAATAAGTTCCTGTGTCCGGTTTCTACCGCTGCTCTTTGACGAACAGAAGTGTTCTTTGTCACAATGAACCTCAGTAACAGTAAGAATAATTATCTGCATGTATTGAGCGTACTGCACAATTCACACTAAAAGGATTTCATTACTGACAGTTTCTTTTTTGGAAGAGGCAGAAGTCTTCAGAATGTTTTCTTTACTGGCTCCATACATTACAGAGGAAATTACTAATGCGAAAATGTCAGTGTGTTTAATGGAGAACAGAAATCTTTTTTTGTGTATTGACATAATTTGCTAAATACATTAGTCTGATTTCCACCCAGTAGAAGGCCTGAGTTTTATCTGTGTGCGCCAGTTTTCCTCTTCAACATCAGTGTGAATACTTGGAACTGTGTGTTCTTACTCTCCAGTTCACATACATGAACAATTTTATTGTGATTGTGCTTTCACAATGCTGTCATTTCCTTCACAAAACTGTATAATGACCTTGAACTAGTGCCAGTGCTATAAAACAGCAGATCAGATACTTGGTTATAGTTAATAAAAGATCAACTTTATTGTCCAAAGGACCTCGCTGTTGAACACATCAGTGATGCTAAATACTTAATCAACAGACATTGAACAGCAGACATCATAGGCAAGTTTTCACAAGCTGTATGTAAATGCACAAAGCTGAACAGTTAACATCTTGTTTTCATTTTTTTGTTAAATTACTCTTTTTGTACTCCGTGCCATAGGGATATCAGAGTGCAGAGCAGCATCCCTGATGGTGAGCGTGTTAGTGACTTGCTCATTGATAATGATGGGTCCATTTGGGGTCACAGGAGCTGGCACTGGGCGCCTTCTGGTTTGCAATGTGGTGTTTACATGGATCAAAGATTAAAACTTGAAGCAAAACAATTTGAAGTCAATAAAAACAGTGTATACAATAACACAAAACTAAAATATCTTTAAACAATCAACAACAGCAGCATAATCATTAATAATGAACAAATCATTTTTTTTTCATAAAAACATGAATCATTACATTGATACATAAAATCATTCATCAACATGCTAAAATACTCCATAATCTTTTTTTTTTTTTTTTTGAGGAGTGTAACAGACACACCAAGCTAGAGGTAACCGCTTTCAGTTAAAGTCTTGTGAAAACAATCATAAGGCACTTTCACAACTTTAAGTTACATAGATTTAACAAAATAGAAACATACAGAGTATATTTTTACTGTGATAAAATAAACTTTTTTCTACAAATAAGCCTCTTCAGGTAACACTACGTACACAGGATTCTTCTTCTTATAATTTATAATCTTTTAACAGTATAAACATGCAGAAGAAGGGCACTTGCTTTCCTGTACTAAGGGTACTGGTAGGTTGTGGATACAGTAAAGTGGAATGCTTACAGAGATACTGCAGACAGTTTGTGGTCCTGGTTGTGACTCAGTAGACGGGTCTATGGAGGATCTGACCACTGAGCAGCCTACGTTTCAGCTCCTTCCACAGCAGGCTGCGCTCTCTCTGGGATCCCTTCATGAAGCCGCGGTTCTCCTGAGCGCGGCGAGACAGGTAGGGAATGACCTCGTTCACTGGGCCGTACGGGACGTACTTATAGACGGGGAACCCTGCTTGGCCTGTTCTCACAACATGGCAACACAAGACAAGGAGAACAGAAAAACATGAGAGGAAAGCATGGTGATTTGATGAAGTGTGCATGTATACTCTACACAGGTACTCTACACAGTACATTTCAATACACTTTATTTAAGAATACAAAGTGTACTTCATGAGCACGAAAGGTGAAAAAACTGAAAGTGCATTATTTTCAATATACTTTTTTTTAATACCTAATATATTTAAGTTGCAATTTAATGGTATTTAATATGTACTTAAGATGTGCTGAGTGCACTTTATGTACTCTTTTGGGATTCCTTAAATTGTAATATAATATACTTAAGCATACTTTTAAAATCATTCCTCATTTACTTAAATCAGCTTTGAAAATGTCAAATCATATTTTAAATTATCTTCCAGTATAAAAAAACAACAAATTTGCAATACACAAGGAGTATTTATGGTCCCACTTAAGAATACTCTATTTATGTGTACATATAGCATACTTTTATGTAAAATGATTAAAGCGTGCTTAAAATGTATAAAAGTATACTTTAAGACAGTACATTAAAACACTAAATAAATAACTTTTTTGTATTTAAATTTAGTACATAAGGTATTAATGTGCTTTAGATGCACTTATTACTGTTCTACACTTAGTATACTTGAGTATATTTTAATTTTACTAGGGTATCACATTTGCTGGTTACTTTTTCTTATAACTTTACTGTGAAAAAACAGATAATGTTAAATATTAATAAATGTATTTTAAAATCAACGACATGCATCTCCAATGACGCACACACAACAATGTCACGACAGACTGAACATTTCGTAACACACTGCTGAGGTCATCAAGGTCCTGAGGTGGCTGTTTGTTCCAAAGATATCTATAGATTGGATAGACCATTTTCGGGGTCATCGGCTGACGTGCGCCGGGACTACGTTCCAGTGGAACATCTCTGGCCAAATGTCAAACGACTCAGTGATGTAAAGGTCTCTGATTACACAACTTAGTATTTACTTTCAGAGTCTGTATAGAGAGAAACATACCTAGTGGGAAGCTGATCTGGTCACACATTCCCAGCAGCTGTCCAAAGTAAACTTTATTCTCAGTAGGTGAAAGGCTCATTTCATTCATTCTGAAATGACAAGAGAAAATAAAAAAAAACATGATAAATGGAAAAATGAAAAAAATACCCTTGACTTTTGTTTGAACAATTAAGATTAACACTTTGTGAAAGAGAGTTTAGAGGTTTAATGACTGGATGCATGTTCAAACAAGCAGAATATGTAGGTCGCAAGCTATTCTGGTCTGTCTGCTTTTATTTTTTTCCCCTCACAGGTCTGAGCCCAGGCTTACTTTTCTAGGGTGTATTTCACTGTGTCTTCATTGTGGGTCGCAACCATGATATTGGCCTTTCTGTTGTGCTCAATCTCCTCCAACACATACTCCAAACACCTTCACAGACACAAAAGTCAACAAGGCAGCTGGTTAGAATAAAACTTTTTCTTATTTGCTGAATGGTCCGTCATAATCCAATAAGCTCATGAGAGGTCTCTTACTTGTGATACATCCTGTTGGTGGCTTCATAGTCTGGGTTAATGGGGTCTTCATAGCCGATCTCCTTGGCCCTGTCCCTCTCTTGGTACATGTAGGCTCCACGCACCAGCTTGGCGCCAAAGTACCAGCCCTCCCGCCGCGACAGCTCAACATCCACAGTTATGTTGTCATAGGCTTCCTAAAAACATTAACAGTTAAACACACAAATATATAACAGCTCATTACACAATTCGAGGACCATGTTCTATCTGAACTACAATAGTTACTATCGATAAATGAATAACAAACATAAAGCCAATGTTGGCTTTCTATCCAACCTGAAATGCTGAGCAAAAACTATTTTTGCCATTGTAATTTGCAAATAGGACTTCACATGTTGGCTCTTCTGGTTTCTCTGTGAGGGATCATGCAATATTTTAGGACAAAACTAAACAGATGTGGGGCCTCCTTGTTAAGGGAAATGAGATTTAAAAGGAAAATGACTCAATCAAACATTTGTAAATGACCTTGAAAATTCTCCCAAGGGTAGAATTTTGAAAATCATTTTATCTGTGATCTGCGATGTCCTCACACAGCATGTACTACATTTTTGCTGACAGTGCATGGGAGGCTGCCTTCGTGGATACATAAAATGTTTGGGGCATTTGTGTGGGGCCCAAATAAATTGTATTTCATGGGAATGCTGATAAATTGTTAGTGTTGTCAATGTACCTCTACTGATAAACAATTAAATAGTTATTAATAACATAAATGCTGTGGTTGCTGTCCAACCTGCATGATTGGCCATAATGAAGTTGGTGTTCCTGTCTCACCTTGAGGTAGCACTGGTAGGTGTTGAAGATGATGGGCTTTTCCCTGTTGAATTTCCTTTGCATCTCCAAGGTCAGCCTACTGATTGCTGGCTGGAAGTACGTCTGCTCAGCGTCCACCATTAGCCGCACCCCATTCTCCACAGCATGCTGAAACACACATACACATGAGTCGCTATCAGTATGCACATTTAGGGGCTTGGCAACTCACTAGAGACAATTCATTCCTGATTTCTTTGCGTATTTTCCTGAAATACAGGTTTTAAAATGGTTTTACAAAACCCTTCAAACTGGCAAGAAAGAAAGCAAGAAAGCACAAAAGAAAGAAAAAAAAGAAAGGCTTACATCATTGATTGTGTGTGAAGAAATCAGTATTTCCCAGAAAAAAATACTCTGGCAATGTTAATGCTCCATTTGCGAAGGTAATTATTGATTAGCATTTTTCTTCATCAAGACTATCTCTGCCAGACTTTCATCAATGGAATTGCTCAAGAAAAAACAAACTTTGGATACACAGTCACGCAAGAGTGCTGGAAGGCAACACTGCTATAACTGACGCAACAAGTACCTGTCTTCAATATTTTGGAGGACTACAGTATAACATATCATAGATAACTCTCACAAAAATATGAGCATTTATCTTGTTTCTGTCTTTTTTCCCTTGTGAGATATTGTTAGTGTTAGAAAATGACAGTCTCTACAAGAAGAAATCTCAAAACAAATAAATGTACAAATATCAGACATAATCCATGTCAGACAGGATTGTGAATCATGATCAGAAAGTCTTGTCTTTTGATATACAGAATATGGATTTCAATCAATATACATCAAAAAATAATTGAAAGCAAGTCAAGCTTGCTTTGCAGGCTTGCCAACTGTGACTTTCTTGGCAAATAATTTAACAAGCTTAAGTATTTTTCTAAGACAGTCACATATACAAACATCTCTAATCCTTTAACAGCACTATTTACTGAGATGGCAAAAGGTTTAGAGTAGAAAGGCGTCACAAATCCTTTGACAAACCAAAGGATGATTCATCCACACACTTGTGACGTTTAAAAAAAAAATACACTCACTGGCCTGATGGGGGGTGGCAGAATTACAGGTGAAAATTGTGAGCTGCGCTATGATACCTCAGACACCAATGCTATGATTTTGACAAAACTTGGACGGATGCTGTATTTTGGCAGTGTGTGTTGGCATTTAAAATAATTGCACTGATGAGGCGAGGGGTGCACTGAAATTAAAGATCAAAATGTCTATTTCTGAAAGGCCCTGACTGCAATACCATTAAGTCCAACTAATATGAAATTGACACGTGCAAACAGCAGTGATTTTCTTAATAAAAACACAATCAGTACAAGTCTTTTGTTTTTTGTTTTAATTTTTGATTACAATTGGTGGCATGCTATAACTTAGTATTAACTGTCCACAGGGTGCCTGTACCATTTATGGGGGAATATATATTTACATTTCTGTGATTGTGTTGAAAAGCATAGAACAGGATATTTTATCTCCATTTTATTTCCATAGGATATTTTATCTCAAATACCTTTAATAGTGAAGATGTAATTTATTTTGAGGAATCAACACAGTTGTCCAGCTGAGGGGTTGTTTGCATGGATTGTAACAGCAGAGGTTTCAAATTATTTATTATTATCAAATCTTGGAAGTGCATGTGATTCTTCTTTAGTTCTTTTTCTGTAATGTGGCCTGGCTTCCTCCAAACTGGGAGGAGTATTCTGTTTTTAAACACTGTGACTGGTGTGCAGTCACCACCCAGATGGCAAACTTTGATATATAAAATGAATTAAACTAGTAGCAAGAAGTATTTGTGGCTGCCTGCATGCAGTCTGGTGGGCGGACATGGTACAAAGGTTTGTGGCAGTAAAGTGTGTGGCACAGGAAGGCGCAGCACAAAAAGCAACGGGAATCAGTGGGAGCAGTCTTGAAAAAACAGACACACCCACACACACACACCTCTTGTTAACATCAGTGTTACAAAGTCATGACGTCCTACCTCCTACAGAGTAACCAACTCCAGAACATTTTGATTATCTAAAATGATATGGAAGGCTAAATACTACATAGCCTTACCTTGGCCAGAACGTCCACTCTCTGCAGCATCCTCTTCATCTGCCTCTCCTCCTCAGTTGTAAACTTTTTCAATAAAGGCTCCAGGTGGCCAGTCTAGACAGCCAACACACAATATATCCAATCCATTATCTTCTGATTTCATAAACATTTTTGTGCATGCAACTGTATAAACACTTACTTCAGTGACATGATACGAACTGTATTAATATCTAAATAATTATCTGGCTCAACCCATAAAATGCATCAGCATATGAATGTTTATCATATTTGTGCAAATATTCACCTCTAGGTTTGGGACCATGAGCAGATTGGAGATTTTTGTTGTATCATTGATTAAGCTATTCCAGTCGAGCAGATCTATTGTCCTGGTGAGAAAAGAAGTGGGACAATGTCAATCAAAATGTTTGAAATTCTAATAAAACACTGTCTATTAAATTGTCTTTACAATATCTTGAGTTTAGATTTAATAAGTGATTCAAGCTCAAAGGGCTGAACCGCTGTTTTTTATTACTGACATATTATTAGTGTGTAAGGCCAGAAGGTTTTTTCATGGTTTTTCCTACTGGTGTAATATATCAGAAATATCAGCTTACTTAGAAAATGAAATAATTTGCTTCCTAATTTGTTAGGTCTAAAGTTAGGCTAAGGATCTATAGTTAAAAAAAACAAAACAAAGCAAAAGTAACTTATTATTAGGTTTTAATGATAGGCTATTATGAATTAGTGAGGCACAGCACAATTTTTGATTAAATAAACCTCACTGGATTTGGATCGAATTATTATTATTAAGTAGAGACAGATAAGGAATGATGAGCACATACTGTAATATATCATATGCTGTATGATCACTGAACCTTTACATATTCATTAATAGTGTCTCAGTGTTTCTCTGTTTATCTAAGGCACAGCCTGAACTGAACAAGAGGAGAACAGAGGCAAAGACAGATAAGGGGAGGAGAGAAATAAGAAGAGACAAGAGAAGAACACACAAGGAGAGGATGAGGGAGAGAGACAGATATCACACTACAGACTGTAACGAAAGCATGAAAGGAGTATATGACAATCATCAACTATAATTTATCCCCCACGATCATTATTATTGTACTGAATGAATGCCTTACCCTGATGAACCCAGTTTCTCTCCAGTAAACCAGTTATCAATGTCATCCTTGGCTCCAACACCCAGCTCAGTCAAATTCTCCTAAAGGGGAAATACTCTAATTATTAAAAATAAAAACTATATTGTGAATATTTTTGAATTACAACTTGCTACATAAGATTGGCTAGGTGAGATATGTAAAAGGAAAAATTCACAGGGTCAAAAAAAGGTATTCTTGTAGTAATAATCTTTCTAAAATACAAGCTGCTGAAAATATGTCAGTCCTGCAGGTCTGGACACAACCAGAAATAATCTTAGTGATGTCAGTTAAGATGAGCATTAGTCTTCATTTGACTTTGCTAAAGGCTGAACCCACCTTAAGTTGTTCTAGCTCCAGCTTTTGCTCCAAAGCTGTCATTCCAGATTTTCCCTGTTGTGCTGCCAGGAGGTTGAAAAACCGTCTCCATTTCACCAGGACCTCTGAGAACTGGAGCTGTTCAGAGGGAGGTTTGTCAGTGATGGTTCTAGTCCCTTCTAGAGACACATTTCTGTGATTCAGCTCATTATGCAGATATGGGAACCAGGCACACTACTTCCTTATTGCCATGTTAAACTTTTAAGCATTGATCATAGTGGAGGCAATAGCAGGTTTTCAGCACAGTGCTGTGGGAACATTTGACAACATGAAGTGTCTCCATCTGTGGTTGAGCTCTGGCTTTTGTCACTGTAAGGCAATGTGAGCACTAACGCTGCCAAATTGAAGCAAGCCAAATTTTTGAGCAAACCAAATGACTTGTGCCACAATCCAATGTGAGTATTCATGAAAAGACCCAATGCAGAGTTTACCAGAATGCTACAGCACCATACAAATGAGGGCCATAGTAAGCATCAGACTATATCTTCATTAATCTACAGGACAAACACCCAAACACACCCAAGTCCACTACACTGCTGTAGCTTGCACATTTGTTACCAACAAAGCTATTTTACAATACACACTGCCAACAATAATCTGTCTTATTTCCCAGCATGCACTTCCACTTTATGAAGTTACACACTACATCTGAACCCTGCACTCATCAGACTGCCTGTCCACATTGTATCTACTTAGGCTAAACTAAGTCTGTCTGGCCCTACTGCCTTGACTGAAAGCTTCATTTGAATGCAATGGCTCACTCAGCAGACCAGACACCCTCATTGTTTATTTTTACTCCATTATACAGAGGCGGTGTACAAAGAAAAAAAATTGTGTTCAAGAATGCTACAAGACAAATGTTAACATAAGGCCACCTCTGTATAAAATTAGGTATATAAAGTGAATGCCAACAAGAAAATGATAAACTTACAAGGAACTGTGGGCGGCCCAGGGCGGTCATTTTAATGGCAGAAAATCCATCTGCAGAGGAACCCCCTGAAAATCAGAGAGATAACTATTTTTATGACACAATAATAATGGCAAAACTTAATTTATCAGAATATGGGAAAGCGCTTAAATCCACCTGATCAGCATTCTTAATTATATGACACCAAGAATGTCACCCATGGTTTTATTTTGCTGTGTTCAGACCTCTGTGACTTTTTTTTTTTTTATTCTTGAGTCAGAATTCCTGCACCCAATTGCAGCTATGAGCTGATTCTTAGATTTTAAAGATTTTATTCAGTATGAGCCTGAGGTCGTCAGGCATGGCCGTCTTGACAACGTCTAGACAAAAGACTGCAGATGACTGAGCTGTTGAGAAGGAGAGCCGGACAGAAAGTAGCAACAGAAAGAATAAATGGGGGCTGGAATGGTGAATCACAGCAGGATGGAGCATAGGGAGGGCGAAGGTAATTTATTTAAGTCTGTGGTATCTGGCTACAAAATGCCCTTCTTTCTATACTGACTTTGTTTAATTTTATTTTTACTTATCCCTGCCACTTTTATTGCTTGACTTTTTCAATAATTGTTTTGACGTTTGCAGGACACTTTATAATAGTACCTGTAAAGGTAGTACATATGTTATTAGCCCTATTATTAGAACTACTTTAGGTATCATCGTTCTCATTTGGTTCCTCAGCCACCAGTACAGTGCATCAACCAATTTGTGGAAATGTTTACTAACCAGAGGCTTTAATGCAGTTTATGAAAGTCTCCATTTGGTTGTCACACTTGGCCTCATCTGCATAAAAATAGGTGCGGGCACTGATCACGCCCCCACGTCTGTCCCCAAACTGACGATGGGCCTTGTATTTCTTCTCACGATGATCAACATCTGAAGTCAAAGTACAACAATATTAGCTGCTTGTCCTGACAACAGACAACTAATACTAGGAAAAAGACAGAAGAAATCTTAAACAGAAAAACAAATTACCACCACTATATATATTCTTACTGTACATGCAGAACTGATGTCTTCAGCCACTACACCAGAACGAGATAGAGCCAGTACCAACCAGACTCATGCCCATGCGTGTGATTGGAAATATCAGCCCTGACAGTTAGCATTGAAACTGGAGTGCGGCATTTAGGGCTCGCTGAAGTTACAGAACACCATTAGCAAGTAGTAAGCAGTAATGCAACCTTCCCAATGAATCATGTGAAAATGGTCATGTTCACATTGCGTAACAGTTCTTACAGCAGTTCTGTAGCTAAGCCTCTGTTCTATACGGCATTAAGTGGCTAGCACTGCAACAAATTATGTATGGTTTTGATAAGACCCTGAAAATTACACCAGAGTGGAAATAATACAAGCTTTAGCAAGCAATCAACATTAGTCTCTACCAATATACACACCTGGACTTTCTTTCTCTGCTTCAGAAACACATGAACTGAAAGAAAGGACAAGCTTGGCATTAGAATAAAATAGCAAAAATGACTGTCAATGCAACTATCTACAAATTTAGCAGTTTACTTTTTCATACAATAACACAAGGAGCTAGACCCAAAATACTGTATAAAAGATAGATTTTAAAACATGGAAAAAGTTTATTTGATGTCTGACTTTGACGTCATTAATTTTTTAACCTCCCATGCTGAGACATTTCTATGCAGGAGCTCCTTTCTAAAACATGTTACAACATGAGACACACCATGGGGCACTGACAGAAGGGGACTGGGGGGAGGGCTGATGGGTAACAAAAATACTGAACCTGTTAGTTCACCGTGTTGTTTGTGTTCTCCATGAAACCGTCACGAATGGATAACCTTAAACTCTTTCGATTTGTGGTTTGCACTGATATTTTCTTTTAAGTTTATAGAGCTACAGAACAGCATTATCATTGCCAGGTAGTCATAAAAGATCAAATAAATAAATTCCAAATGCAATTTGTGAAGCAAATGTTCTGGTGATTATGTCTAGCTAAAAAATACAGACATTCAAATTGCATTAATGTTAAAATCAATTTTGGTGGAGATTAAATATTGTCAGTTTAACAATGAACAAGAAAATATATTTGCATTCTAAAATGTAAAGGATGGGAGGTCGTGCAGTGCAGACCTATATGTTGATAACCTGTGAGAAAATCCTCCTCAAAACAAGGTTATTTCCTGTGGACAGCATTACATAACACTGTCCTAGTCTCTCTTGAAAGGATCTATTACATTACTCTAAAAGGCCGGTTGGCACTGCTTCATGTGACTGCATTTCTGCAGCTGAATAATCAGCTCCCATAACTCCACCAATCAAGGGAGAGGGGTCTGTCCCAGCTGACCAATGGGCAGCACGCACTGTTGTGTTATTGTAAGTGAAAAAAAAAAAAAAAAAAAAAAGATTTGGCTTACAGTCTGTTTGGCTGTGGATATGACATTGGTTCTTTCGAGTTAGTATGATAAGCACGATATAAAAGGTCAGACCTGCAGAGTTGAGAGGTGTGAATGAACCAATAAGTAAAATAAATGCTCAAACAGTATTTTTTTAAGACTAGTCCTCCTTCATGCACAAAAAAGAGCAAGTATACCAAATAAAATCTGAAAAGAAAATAAACTTAAACATTTTGACTTGTTGTTGCTGTCAACTGCAGTACAGACACCGATACCATCTGTTTGCAACAGTGAAAATATCTTAAGCATGTTGTTGGTGTCAGCCTATCCTATGTTATGTAATAGGTAACATAATCCAGAGTATTTACCATAAAGATTGTTACTCTTAATGTTCTAATCCAGCACTGGTAACACATAACTCTCTTGTAAGTAAACAGTTGCTGAAGCATAAAGCACAAAGCTAAGACAGTGATTCAAGTTTTGGCATTCAATTAGCTTTGAGTGATTAAATGGGACCTCAGTGGGTGCAAATACCTGGTCTAGTTAGCGGTAAATGTGTAATTACAACTTATAAATGACTGTATTGTATGAGTGCATAGTTAAAAGCATGAATAAAAAGTATGAATAGGATAACGTACACTATGTGAACCTCAAAACAAGTGTTTCGGTGTTCAAACAACACTATACAATCCGTTTATTAATGATACAGGTACAGTAGTCTTTACTGAGCTCTAGATCAGATGTCAAGTGTACTTACTCCATCTCTTTCTTCTCTGCCTCCTCTTGTGTCAAGTCCTCTTCCACGCTGTAGTCCAACACTGCCCCTACACCAAAGGCCTGATTTTTCCGAATCAGAGGTTTGATGGAGTTGTGGTCTTCCCCAGCCACAAACTGGCCATAGAAGGTCATCTTCATCAGCTTCTCAAACATCCTTCTGCCAAGGACCTTCTTACTTAGCTCCATCAACTGAAAACAACACATGGTTTAATTATTCCTCCTTAGTTGTACAGATAACCTCTATGAAGAAAAAAAAAAAACATATCAGCTGTATTTGCATGCTCTTTCATTTCCTTTTCAAACTTTACTGAGTAGTTATATGCAAAAGACTAGAAGTGTTTGCACAGAGCTCATGGAAGATAAAAGGTGTGTGTTTTTTCTTTTATAAAGAGCGGAGGACAGAAAGTGCACTGACAATTATTTTGTGAAACATTATCAAGGTTACATGCAGAAGTCTACATAACTCACCTCCTTGTTCTTGTCAACGAGGAAGTCAAATGTACAAAGCTTGAAGACCAGGAGACTTCTGAGCAGTTCTATGTTATCCTTGCTTTTGTAGGCTTCTTCAGTGTTGTCGAAGTCAATGGCAATTTTACTGGCGTGCGTATCTGTAACATTTTTGGTCTGACTTATGAGCTCAACCGGGACTTTCACGACTGTGCACTCATCTATCTGCTGCTCTTTGTCTCCCACTTCTTGACGTTTGGTGGATGCGACTGTTGATCGAAATCTGCCAGGTGAAATGCGTATTTTCTTGATGTTGTCCGAGTTTGCCCTAACAAGAGCTGTTACAAACTTAGTGTATGACATTAGTGTAGATCAGCAGGATACGACTTAGTTTATCCAAGTAGTTAGGTAGTTATCTGATGAGCGCAGTAAAAGGACACTCTGAGGATGCAGCCGGATACACATGAACGAAACGGGACTCACTATTTTAAGGCCATCTGGTCCGGGGGCGGTGCCTCACGTGGGACGTCACAGGGCCAGTGCGGGTGCAGGCGCGTTTGCACTACAATTTCTAAGCAGACGGACTTGAATGTCTAGGTAAGATTTTTGACTGTTCGCATCACAAAATCACAAAGATGTCACTCAACAAAACAACAAAAATTCACAAAGCACTTCTCAATTCGGCATCGATCCAGTAGCCTACATGTAGCATCTCTTATTTGAATGAAACTTAAACTTTTAGAAGTGGTTTAGACTACTCGCTACCCCAAACCGCCATGGTGCATGCACTGACTCATGTTTGAATGCATTTTGTTTAAAACTGGTACTGGAGTAGGATATACCCATACTGCTTGGTGTTACGAGAGCGGAAAATAATTTATAACGTGGCCTACGTGTATGAGACAGAAATTGTGTTTACAACAGTCGGTACAGTAGCACTGGGATTTTATTGATTGATTGATTTCCCACTGTTGAACATAATGTCGGGGTCACCGATCACAACTGCACTATGTTGGACACTATTATCCCTGACCCTATAGTTGTAGCCTTAATCCAATTTAAAAAGCTTTAGCATTTTTAGCACTACTTCTGCTGTCAAATTCTTTGAAGCTTTTGTCTCCTTTCCCTCAGAGAACCCATGAAATTTTAAAAAGCATTAAATTGAACTTGTTACAAGTTGTTCCAGTTAGGTTTGGGGGGAAAAAAATGTTCAAAAAGTTTTTTGTGCTTTAAAGAGGGACTTCAAAGTAAGTGTTAATGCTGACATTCTAAAAGTTCTAATGAAACTTTATAAGTGAAAAAGCCAGGGCAAAGTATTTTCTCTGATGTCACTGAAAAGAACTGACATGGATGTATCAGTTCTTACTATAGTACTATAGTCAGTGTAATCAGTCACACCAGAGATGCTCCCCCTTGTGTTACTATCAAATGTGTACATCCAGTTAGAAATCAGAATCTCCCTTTGGTTGAAATATCAACATGAAATCTATTGTTTCTTGAGTCTTTTGACCCTATTTCAGTTCAATACCTAATTATTACTTATGACAAAGTCCTCTCCCTGACTCTTTGACAGACAGCAGTATAGTCAAGCAGTAAGTGTTTGTCCCAAAAATGCAATTGTCTAACTGCTTAAAATATCTCTTTTGACTCAACCTTAAAACTGTTGCTTAAATATTGATTCCATTTAGGGGTGGAAATGGGCTCTTTGAAATCTTTTAATCTGGTTTTAAAGCTTGTAATAGCAGTGAGACTGCACTTCTTAAAGTTATGAATAGTTTACTCTCAGCTGCTGATACAGGATATTCTAAAATTCTAATTCTTTTAGACCTCATGCTGCATTTGATCATTGATCATTGATTTAAATCTAACATCTTATATACTTGCCCAAAACACACACACACAAACAAAAAACTGCAAAGAAAATATCTATCAACTATACCTACATTAAAAATGTGCACGATTGTTACTCAGACATAAAAAAGGACACTGGACCATCTGTTTCAGGTGAGAATTCCCTGGGAGGTTTCAACTCTTTTGCAGCGACTTGGCTCCTGACACCAGTGTAGGTTTCTCCTCCTCTCCCATGCCTCCTCACAAGTACCCCTGTGTCTAGGCACAATTGTTCAACAAATCATTGGTACAAGTGGTCCAGACCCTAGTCTTAGTGAAATGGGGAGAATCTATCACAAATATCTGGAAGGAGACCTGGACTGTCTTGGATTTTACCACGAGGAGCACTTGCTGCACAAATCAGGCTACAGACTGAACCGTGGGTCTGTTGGTGCTGGCACAGAGGCTTCACTTGTCTACAGTCCCAGATAAGAAGAGGCTGCGCTTCCTGGATGAAGGACTCAGCCCACATGGGCTGTTTTGTGGTGCAGTTGCCTCCATGCAGGCATCATTTTAGCTAAAAAGAACGAGAGCAAGGCTCTCGGGTCTGTGCTTTCACACAAATGGGATGCACTAGCTGCCAAGCCAGCTAGAGCAAGGCACTTGTTTGAAGTCAGTAGCCCCAAAGTGGAGGCCCTGGCAGGCCCAGGACCTCACCATCAGAGGGAGTCAGCTTATGTGGCCACTGCAGAAACCAACGAGAATGGCATGGCCACTGAGGTGCCCATGCCATCCTTGTCCACAGCTCATCTCTGGGGGTCCTCCCCTTCCTCCCCAGGGACTTAGATCCAAGAAGAAGAAAAAGCAGAGTTGCATGTGCATGTGTATGTGTGCATGTTGATGCACACATAAACAAGCACTTTATTACACTCAATAAAGTCTGTCCCCCCTGCTAGTTCCATATGCGACCCCCCTGTGTTTGACTTTGTCATGTGGAACACACGTGTTATGTCAATGTCTACCAAAGTAGTGTGCGTACACAACATGCCCATGGCTCCTCAGTGTAATAGAGAATGGTTACAGCTTGCTATTTGCATCCAAACCCCCAGTTGTTTGGGTGTGTTGGAATCAAATGTGAGAGAAATCAGGTCAGATTCTGATGTATGAAATAATATCCCTGTCAGCCAAATAGGCTGTCAGAGCAGTGCAATAGGAGGAGTCTTCAGTCTTTATGCTGAGCATCAGATGCCTTGCTTATGAGATTGGGGACTACATGCCAGGGCTGAGTGGCCAATGATGTATGGACAGCTGCACAGAGCTTGTGCCACATAAACTACCTACATCTGTACACTGTGTTTTTAGTTCTGAAACAGTTCCTCCCATTCATTTGGGATCACCATGTACACACACAGAAAACATGTTGGTGTTGTTTTACCTAAACTAACAAGAGGGTGTGCACTCCTTTCAACTCCATCAACTGATATGTACAATTCTGTTGTGGAGTAGAACACATGAAATCACTGAGAGAAATCCATGTTCCAGGCCACTTGAATGTGGGCATGTTTTTTTAGAAATCTCTCTCTCCAAGAGTGGAAAATTCACCCTCATGTGATAAAAATTATATGGACATGCTTCAGCATGGCTGCCGTAGATCTTCCCGCATCCAGGGAAAACACGCACTGTCCTGTTTTCCCAGATCTCTGGAACTTGTAAGCATGATGCCTAAAAAGTCCAGGCTAAACACAGAAGTGTTTCCTCCTAGTGTGATAGCAACAATACAAAGCATCAGAGCTGTATCAACTAAGTTGTGATTTGACCTTAAATGGAATGCATTTGATGTCTGGTGTCATAACAGTGGCATTATTCCATATTAATGCTCCTTTGTGGCCATACTGACATTTATGCAGGAGCTACTGGACTAGGGCAAGACCTATTCAACCCCTAAAGTTTATCTAGCTGCCATCTCAGCTTATCACATTAGCCTTGGTGACATTACAAGGAGCTCATCCTGTGACATGTCACTTCCTGAAAGGAGCAAGGCACTTGAGCACTTTTGTCTAAACCTTTTAGGTTTTAGGACAGTCAAATCGGGACATCTGGTTGGACAGTCCCAATTTCAAGCTATGCGTCCAAATGTCCTGACAAATTTTGAAAATACACAAATATGAAATACACAGATATATCCCAGTTTCAGCAGTTTGTCTCCTCAAAACGAAAAGTTAAAAAAAAAGCCCAGCAAAACAGCATAGCTACACATCAACCAACTAGTCACACTGAAGAAAATCAACATCTGGCTGTGTCACAGTTAGCTAATTAGTTGGTAGAGCTGGTACAGCTCTGTCCAGTCTGGTTGTCATAACAATGATTTCCACGACAAGGTTGCAGGTCTGCGGCAAGAAA
>OMKZ01003476.1:5326-15905 GCA_900302535.1 Neoniphon sammara | reverse complement strand
GCTCCCCGCACTGAGCTCTTTAGCTTTGTGCTCTCTCTGTCTGCAGAGGCCTTCCATTTGGCCGTCGTTCTGTTTTTCACTCGTTTATTTTCATTTTATTGTGATGAGATAGGATGTGTCATCAGCCCCTGCACCTCCCCACCCCCCCGACAAACCCTCATGAGAGGAGGCATGGTTGTCTTCCCACAGCTCACTGATGCGTGGGAGAGATCTCCGCTAAATGCTCACCTAGGCTCAACTTGGAGCCGCAGAATCCAGGTTTAGACATACTCCTGTACAAACCATTTTCCCCCATCTTTGTTGTATCATCCAGACCATTTTAAATTGACTCTCTTGCACTGATAATCAGTGAGACTCTTAAACAACCACTAATTACTGTACGCCTTCGAAAGCCCAAAGAGACAACCGGCCCATCCACCACCAGTGGAAAAGCAAAAGGTCCAGAATGGATTGATCCAAATGGAGGATGTGGTTCTCTGGCTTTCTCCCCCTTGATATGCAGCATGAAGTTAAACTTGCTGATGGAGAGAGAAACAGCATGATTATGTTGCTGTTGGCCCCTTCTAGGGGTGTTTTTCCTCACTTCTTTCCTCCCGTTCCTCCTCATCCTCCCGTCCCCCAGCTCCTCATGGTGGAGTAGAGCTCTCGCCATGCATCTGCTGGGCTGGACTGGGAGTTTAGTCAGGGGAGCGTGTGGGTTTGGATTTCCCTCCACCTCGGAGTCCGTAAGAATAACTTCTGTTTGACTTGGTGGGGTTTCAGCACAGAGCGGTGGATTCCAGCACAACGCTGGAATTCATTTATCTGTTAGTTTGCGGTCCCTTGTTCCAACCAGGGCTTCGGTTTTTCTTCAGCAGGAATTAAAGGAGGCAAAGGTGGAAACACATTTGTAAATCTGGGCCACATTTCCATGATACGCATTTATTCAGTCAAGGTGATTTGTGCGCCCCTTTTGAGCGACCGTAGCATCAGCACCCCACTTTGTTGCGGAGCACAAATTCAAAGGAGAAACAGAATGTGACGATGATGAATGGACGGGGGCACCGATTCATGACCCCTTGTTTTTCATCTGGATGTGTCGGTGATGTGAAAGCTTGCCACAAGCAGAAATACCCCACCCCTCCCCCGCACACCAACCAGATGCCTCTCCCCAGGCCAAGGTGAGCCGTCACTGCTGGAATGACATATCTGCCTGTTTTTGAGCCATCCGGTCCATGGAACGTCAGAATGCCAATTCTTCTTCAGCGTCCAGAGGCTTCACCCGTTATTTAAAGAGTGATCTAATGTTGCATCTAGCTGTGTCATGCTGTTTACAGCGAACATGCAGCGAGCATCTTAGCCATGCTGGCGCCTCTCTTGGCCTGGGTGATTTTCCAGCAGCGAGGAAGCAGGGACTCCAGCCTGGGGTCCTGACTGTCCTGGCGGTGTGTTAAAATGCTGTTGAATGGATGCTTGAGGAGGTTAGCTGCTCCTGAGGGAAAGTAGTCTTGGTCCAGGTGTGATGTGAGGCAAGGTGGGATGGGCCCGGTCTTGCCTCAGGAATGGTCTGGAATCACTCACTAATCCCTCACTTTGTAGGCGCTCTATTGAACAAAGGTACACGCACGAAACTGTGTGCACACACACAAACACACACTCCCCTTACCCAGGCTGGGTAAACATCCTTTGAAGACTAAAGTGTCTTTTTAAAATAGACGTCCGCTGAAATCAAAAGAGACTCTCTGCGTGGGAGGGAGGTAACTATTCACTGTTGAAACAGACTGCTTGTTGTTGTCTGACACATAAGACTGAGCCTCAGTGCCAAGCATGATGACAAGATACCTCTTAATTTACTTCCTCACAGCAGAAAACGTGGACGTGGGTTGAGGGTTATCTGCATATAGACCACATATGGTTTAAGGTTACGTGGGTAATTGTGAGTTTTTGTTTTGTATTGTGTTTATATATAAATATATTGTGTTTTCTAGTTAAAGAGTGCATGTACAAGCTAGGAGTTTGTCCACAGCTGCTAGAGTGTCCTGTGTCTGAGAGCGTTGACCGGTGGGGAATCTCTCCACCTTGGGGCAGCTTTCAGCGCCATCTTAAATGAAAGGTCCCAGGTTCCAGCACTGCTGGGACACAATCCACCGCTCACAGGCGGCAGAGCAGCTGACATACCTGACGAGGCCGACATGGGCACCTAATGAAAGCAAGAGGCGCACGCACGCATAAACAAAGCGCAGCTCAAACACACATTCAGCCAAATGCGGGTGGAAAGTTTATCCCCAAACATAGATGCGTAGCTGGCTGAAATAACCGTGGGTTCTCTTTGGCTTGATTCCATTCTGCACTTAGGCAATGGAATTTAACTACCATAGAAAACACATACGCAAGCACACACACACACACACAGGCTGTGAGCATGTTTGCTCAGGCCTGTTTTACTCGGTTAAGCTGTCCTCTACAGTGACCTCTGTTTGGTAGACATACTCGTCACTGCAGGCCAAGCTGCGCTCTGCTCTGGCAGACTGGACCAACCTGTTCTGCTTAGGAGCTTGTTCGCACCGCCCCCTTCCCCATTCACTCTTTCTCTTTCACTATCTTTCATGCTTTCTGCTTTTCCCTCGTTCCTGCACTATTGATTTGACTCTCTCCCCTTTTGTTCAGATCTCATCTTGAATTATTACATATATTTTTATGAGTGACGGGGGCAACAATTTTGAAAGGTGTGTCTGTTGCCGTTTATGCCCAAACATAATTGACATACGTGTCATTCACAAACCAAAGACAGGCCCGTTTTATGTGGGAGAGTGCATAACCCTTGCCCTCTGGCCTTTGCTTTTTTTATTGGTTTGCTGGCGCACAGGTCGATAGCTGCAGGGATTGAGGAGGGGGTCGGCTCAGGGGGTAAAGAGAGCCCTCGGCCCTGATTGGCACCAGCACATGTGGGCATTCACACCTCTGCCCCTGCCCCTGGCTTGGCCCTGTTTAGGTTGGCCTCAGACACCCTTGCCCACGGGCGGGCAGGCCTAGCCCAGCCCAGCGGAAAAAGGAGTTGTCAGCTTTAGGGGCTTTGCGCTGGGGCAGCTGCCACTGGTCAGACGGTTATATTTAAACTTGTAAGGGAAGGGGAGGCGCTGCGTGGGCAGCAGCTTTTACACTTGCTACTTGCTGCTCATTGGGCCAGTGGGGGGCACAAAGCTCTTTATCCATACAGAAGCACTGGCAGTGCCAGGGCAGGAGGTGGCAGGGAGGGCTGAGGATGGGATGGCACTAGGCTGGCTCCTAACTGGGCTCATTAAATTTATCCCCTATACAATGCTGACCACTGTCGCCCTGTCCATCGCTGCAATTATCACTTGGTCCATTAGTGAGGAGAGCCCACCAACATGCTGCCTCTGTAGCTCCGGGGTTGACCAGCCACCAAGCAAGAATGAGCGTGTGTGTGTGTGTGTGTGTGTGTGTTTGTTTGTTTGTGTGTTTGTGTGTGTGGTACTGGTGCGGTTTTGCCAGAGGTGCTGATGGTGAGGTTTGTCTCTAGCGACCTTGGGGTGTCCTGCTGAGCTGCAGAGTCAGGGGAGAGTCAGGGGCCTCTGGAGTGCCAGCGGACGATCTGTGCAGTGTGTGTGTGTGTTTGTGTGTACTGTGTAATAAGACGTCCTGATGGCACTATTGTAAACTAACAACAGTACTGCCAATGATCAGAGCTGTTGATCAGTAATAGCTCTTTGGACACAGGTTGAAACAATTCCTTGTTGGACCAGTATGCTCTCCTGTTCTACTATCTTATTTCTCCGGAAGAGGAGGGAGGGGCAGTGTAAATAACAGCTGCAGTCATACTAACACTACAGCAGAAGTCTTCATTTGAATGAGACTGATCAAACACAACTATGAAGTTTTATTTACTTACAGAACTCTTGAAGTCAATTTAGCATTATTTACAGAGCACGTTTAAAATAACATGTTGAGCAAAGTTCTGTACAAAGTTAAAATAAAGGTGGATGTCTGAATGCATAATGCTGACAGAGATATTTTGTATCTTGTTGTCATAGAGACTAGTTCAAAAAGAGAATTGGGTGCCTTGAATTTGGTCAGTTGACATGGGTGTTTTGGGTGGTAAACAGGTGATGCACTTCAGTGGATCACCAAAGTTTAGAGCAGTCCCAGGATTCTCGCATCAGTGCGGCAGCATAATCATATGTGAATAATTTATGCTGAATCAGCACAATGTCCACTACTGCTAACAGCAAGGCGTTAGTAACATGCTAGCTACATATTTATATATTCATATAGCTAGTTAGTTACAAAAAAAGTGAAAAACAACAGCTAGAAAACAATGTAGGCAAAACAAGAGGCATTAAAGCAAAATATCATAAGGGAGATCAAGGGCAGTTGATAAAAGATAAGTGCATAAAAGCAACTGAGCGTGAGGTAGTTTTAAGAAGTGATTGAAAAGATGATACTGATTTAGCCAGGCTAACCTCTACTGCTCTGTCGTTCCATAATTTAGGAGCCCTGATGGTGAAAGTCAGTCACCTATTGTTTTCAGTCTAGATTTTGGCACAGTTGGGTTTGTGATGTAGCTCACTAGACCTGCATCACCTGCCATGCCTCAAAAGTGATTAGTTAAAATCTAAAAATCAGATCAGAAGTTGACAAATAACCAGTGATGAGATGCTAAGTTTTGGATAATGTCTTTTCTCATAAGGTGCTGCTGTCCCACATCAGCATTTTTCTTTTTGGACAAGTATGTCTAGCCCATAAAAACAATGTTTGAAGATCTGCCATACCACTCTGTTAGACACGCTAATCCCAGAGAACACTGCTAAGACATATAAATTTAAGAGAGAGAAACATAAAAGCACATCATAAGACGACTTCAAACCCCTCAAGGCACAGCGTGCTCAACAGTTTCCTCGGCAAGCACACCTGTCCTCTCCACCACCGCGGCACCCCAGTGCGCTTCACTTGACCTTTATAGCACTTTCACTACTTCTAGGAAATTGAAGCTGGCGTTACCAGATCAGCGGTATCCTAACCCGATCTGGACCTGAGGTGTAAGGAGGATCAAGGAGAAGGAGGAGTACTCCCTCCGGCTCCAACATGATTTCCTCAAGTTATCCTCCCCTGCGGTTTTATTAAGATTGATGGTCCCCAGAGTTTGGTTTTAGTGTCACAGGGGTATTATAAGAGTCTTAAACACCAATAATACACAAACTTGGACGCATCATGAGCGTGCACACACACAATATCATATAGGTAGTAAGATGGGCCTCCTTAATGTTGAAAGCAGATGTTTGTGTTGGCTGTTTTAGCAGCGTCGTTCCAGTGGCCTGTAATCTTTTCTGCTCTGCTGGAGCTAGCTGGGGGTCTCTCTCTCTCTGTCTCTCTCTCTCTCTGCTTCTGGTGCTCTCTTTCACCGGAGCATTTGATCAACAACATCCAGTAATTCACACAGGCTTTTAATAGGACGTGATGAGTTCATGATTGAGAAGTTTCAACAGCGTTACTTTGAAGCGGGGCAGGGCAGGCCAACGAGGGCGCAGCCTCGGACAACTGGTCTTGTATCAGAGCAATATCTGTGTATTCGTATTTATTCTTTTGTGAATGAATTAAATTTATCAAAGAGAAAGTAGAAAAGCCTGTTCTTGTATGCGCTTGTGCGCGTCTTAGATTTTATGCCGTGTTTGTTTGCACTGACGTGTCTGTGCCAGTTTTCAAGGTGCCCTTGGAGTGGAATGCAACAGAAATTTCCCTAGACTGGGGGTTGGCTCTTTTCTGTCTGTCACTTAAAAATCTGATTTACTGCCCTTTAGCCATCTGTAACTCCCTCTCTGGCCCTGTGTTTCTCCCTCTCTCTCCCGTCTCAGCCCTTTCTTATTCTTCCTCCATCTCCCTGTCCCGGTCCGTCTCTTTGATTGGCGCAGTAGGGGAGTTATACAGTGCAGGACGTCTGAAAGAAGATGGATGGAGAGACCGAGGGAGTGCGAAAGAGAGGGAGAGTGACTGTGTTCTTCGGGTCGGTCTGGGTTTCATTAGCTTGTGGTGGGGCTCCGCTGTGTTGGGTGAATAGATGGGACAGGACAGGGGGTCATTGGCACCTCGAGGTTAAAGGTTGAGTGAGAGCAGTGGAGAAGAGTGTGTACTGTGTGTTCTGTTGCAAAGGAAAAATCCACCCTAAAAAAACAGCTATTTGGCTGTTTGCTGTGTATCCTGCATTCCTTGGTCCATTTTGTTGTTTTGATAATATATTTTTCTTATTTCTGTGGGTAAGTTAGGGTTCAAGATTCTCTCAGAATGAAAGAACTTCTGTCTAAATTTATCGCTTAACACTGACATTTAATAATCACACAGGGAGGAATTCATCATAGAAGGAGCACAGGTAACAATTTCTTTACCAGCAGTAGCCTCACTGGATCATAATGCAATGCAAATGACGTGTTGCATTTTGAGGAACATGCGTGACACTGCTTTTGTTTTTTGTTTTTTCAACTGGCAAAACTCACTCTTTTGCATTTACTGTGCTATCACATTATCGCTAAAGCTTATCCAGCATTAATATTAATCCATTGAATGCAGCTAGTCCAGGTGAGTTTTCTGGGTTGCCAAAAGGCATTCTGGGAAGTGTAAGAAATCGCTAACTTAAGTAGACGAGACAAACTGAGGGAGAGTGGGAGTACAAAAAGTAAATCACAACACTTCATTTTAAAATGGAACGCACTGAACATCACGGATTGATGAATAGAACAATTGAAAAGTATCCAAGGGTGGAATTTTCCAAGTAAAATTTATTTTTTTATTTGTTTGTTTTGATTGTGTAACCATCCTAAATCTAGTTGGATCTTTTAACATCATATTTTGTGAGGCTAAACCAAGTTACATCCATCGCTGTCTTACTGTGTGCCGCTGGGTGCTTTTTGTGACTTCTTGCCCAACTTTGGTTAATTTTATTTCCCTGTGTTCTTGTATGGGCCAAAGCATGTGTGAGGGCGGGCAGTCTGAGGCCGCGGGGCACATGTTACTCGTTTAGTTTGGTTTTCATCAGCTCCCCTCTGTGCTCTGTTGTTTATACTCGCCCAGTTGTCTTTCCTTTTGCTTTCTCTCTCAACGTTTTATCTCTGCTTTGTCTCTCAGTTCCTTTTCTGCCTTCTCCAATAGTCAGCCTGTCCAGACATCATCTTTTTTTAATTCCAGGTTTGTTTCATTGTCATCCAGACTCTGACATGTCCTCTGAGTCGTACTTTAATGCGGGAGAGAACATGATCGTCTGACCCCGTGTGGAAATTCCCCCTTTGATGGCACAGCCCCAAATCGAACAATTCTGCAATGTCCTAAAGAAGTATCATATTTCTCACTCAATAACCACGGTCAAGGGCATGAGAAACTGGAGTCTGTATTTCGACTGATTGGCAGACCAGAGGTTTTTTGTTTTTTTTAAATTCAATGGACTGGCTTTATATTTTCAGCATAGCTTTAACAGGCTTACATCTTAACTGGGGAGGTTCAGATGATGCTCAGTGCTTCACACTGCAGGTCAGATGACTGGGAAAGACCCAGCAGATTCATTTGTGTAGGTTGCCAATCCTTTAGGATTTGTATTTGCATTGCACATGTTGGCCACCCAGGTTGGTCTGATGTTTATGTGGATCAGCTGAAGGACACTCTTAGAAAATAATTACAGCCAAACCCATGAATAGAGCACTTTCAAGACACGTACAGACAATAAATCCAATTATATAGCTTAGTTAATTTATATTTGATTTTTATTTGCTCTCTTCAACATCAATAATTGCACCTGTCTTTTCCTGGATTTATAAAAATGGTATATTAATAATAATGTTTTACTTTTCAAGGACACTGGATATTGCTCTTGCCACACCACACCACAATTTTCCAGTTTGATTTCATGCTCTTTTCCTCTTTATCAGATTTTCATCAGAAATGCTGCCGCTGAGTTGTCGAAACTCTGTGTCAGACCACTAGAAATGTGCATTCATTCGTCGCCCTAGTTACGTCTCGCCCCCAAACCAGCAGTGCTTGGGCAAAGTGAAAAATGTTGTCAGACAAAACTCCTATTTCCAAACCAGTCAGTCAAGAACTGGTGGTTGTAACTATGAGGTGTGATTGACATTAAGCCTATTTCTTCCTAATTGTTTTTCTGTTGCTGTGTCATCCTGAATGTGCTGCAGAGGTGGTTTCCCGTGTTGAACTGCATACTAAGCCGAGACAATGAAGATTATTGTCCTGTGTTAAAATGTTCTCTCTCTCCTCGGTTTCCACAGGGTCAGACTGTGTCCCTCCAGCCTGTCGCCCGGATAAAAGAAGCACTCTACCAGTACGAGCCCCTTAAAATCAAAACCTATGGACCACCGGTGCCGGAACTGGACCACCTGGGCCGACTCGGGTACACACTCGTTCACACACTCTGTACACTCCGCACAGGATGGGGTCATTTTCAATTCCTCCAAGCAATAGACAAACTAGGAGCTTCAGCTCTATATCGATATGAGTGCAGTGGTCAGGTTGAATGATAGAACGATAAATTGAAATCATGGGCTTAATGGAATTTATTTAATGGAACTGGCTTTAAAGTCTGTACATAGCTAAGTGCATTTCAAAGGCTTTGTTAGTGGAGCAGAGATCTGCTAGAAAGTTGGGCTGCATGGGGAAGCCTGGCTGCTCTCACTTGACTCTCCTCTGATTAACCGGGAGAGTGAAAGCAGAGGAGGGGGGGGCAGAGGAGAGAGGGAGAGAGAGAGTAAGAGAGAGAAGGAACAACTATTGCACTGCCACAAGCCGCCACAGTGCCTCTGCAGGAGCGTCCATTAACACACACAGGAAGTGCTTTCCCCGACAGCCCCTTTGGGCCAATCAATCCACGACGCCATTGGTCCAGTCCTCACCGAGTACAGGCTATCCATCAGACAGCCCAGCGCCCAGCCGTCTGCACTGCAACTGGCTGGCACTAAAGCCTGCCCACACACTGAGAGGGGCCTGCTTTTATTGGGTGAGAGAAGCAAAATGGGGCGATTTTCTCTTTGGGTAAGCTCATTGGTGCAAAGTGACTTTCAGCAATGCTTCACCCTTACAGTGACCTTCATCTGGATGAGATGTGTTGTTATTGTCATGTGTTTACAGCTTTGTGATTTTTGTCCTTTGTACTTTCTTCTTCAGCTAAAAGTCGCTATTGACTTTTGTTGGACAATCACATTTACCTAATTAACTGGAGAAGCACCTAATTAAGGTGAAACTTTTCCCCTTTAAAGATTGCAGGAGAGTTTAAGCAGTATAACTGGCACTTATTCACATTATGTATTCAGTGAAATGCTGAGGTCCTACTTCTTTTGGCCAGGCTGATCAATATGCAGATGAAACACATCTCACAATGTTTGCCGCATGCTGGAGCTCGGAGGAGCGAGGGGGAGGGGGTGGAGGGGGGTCCGGTGTCAGCAGTTCAGGGGTCCTGGAGGACTGGCACTGGAGAGGATGGGCTCTGCCACAGAGATAAATGAGGCTCGGTTCAATGAGGAACGCCGGTCCCTCCGGTGCGGGCCGCAGGCAGCGACACAGTCAGGCCCATTCTGACAAACCACAACTCCCAAGATGCAGTTTGCTCCGTTAAGTAAAAACAAGGAATACTGCTGACACTTCTGCGCAGTTGGCAGTTTGCGATTCAGCTAGGCTTGAGGTTTTGTGCACGCACACTCAGATATACATAGACGAACACATACTGAAGCTTGCACACAGATGCACACATATCCATCCCTTAAACCCAGTATACATTTAGTGTCATACACACGCACACTCATCCTCATTTTTTTCAATCCCAGCCACAGTAGAGCTTGTGTGATGTGGTAAAAATTGAAAAGTGCATGTTGAGAGGAGAGAAAGAGGGAATACAGACAAGGCTGAGAGGGTGAAAAGTGAGTCCCCCGTGTAGAGAGTCTGGCTAGAGCCCCAGTCCTGTGACCTGTGAAGGGAGTACGCGTGAACGTGTGAGGGGATATGGATGTGCCTAAGTGTGGATGGGGTGAAAGGGCTGTGAGGGGGCAGGTACTTATTTTAAACAGGGCTGTTTGTCTTGGTCAGGGCCCATGGTGACAGCAGCACCACTGGTGATTTGTCTTGGACACCGCCGTCAAGCGGGGACTGGAGAGTTGAGCTCACACACCCCCTCCCTGGTGGCCCCGGGGCCTCGGGGGCTGCTCTCTTGCACAGGATGTCCAGTCAACACAGGACTGACTGGAGCCATGCTTTTTGTTTCAACTCGCTCTTTCTTCCACCGCTCTCTCTCTCTCCCTCTCCCTCTCCCTCTGTCTCAGTGTCTGTGTCTTTTTCGCCTTGTCCCTTTGCCCCCCAAAAAACCGCAGGAGTGCTGCACGGCTGCCAGGAAAAAGAGGGGCCACGCCTCTTTCACTGTCTCTCCCTCTCTGTCAGCTGTACCTGAATAAATATGGGCTGAGCTGAGCTCTTATTAAAGACAGCTGCTTCAATACTGGAGCAGAGAGTAGAGGCTGCATGTTCAGGCAACAGGGGCCTCCAAAAGTGCCCATTCAGCTTCTACCTCTACCCACCCCAACCCCCCCACCACACACTCACA
>OMKZ01003470.1:4816-17048 GCA_900302535.1 Neoniphon sammara | reverse complement strand
ATAAATCGAAATCAGGGGTACTTTATTTGCAATAGGCCTAAATGAATAAAATGAATTAAAGTGGCAAAACAGGGTCTTTGATGACATAGGGTCTAATTGACATGTGACCAAATAAAAGTCTGTAGGTCTAGTTTGGCACCAGTACCTAGGCCAAATCTACTGTCTTAATAACTCAAATTTATTAAAAAATAAAATAAAATAAAAAATAAAAACCTCTATGGGCTAATTGTTGACAACCACATTGTTTTTCATAGGCAGTCAACCGCAGAAAATAATGACCTCTGGAGCCAAGTGATTTCCTCGACAGCAGACTAGACCAGGCATGTAGGTCTTATAGGCCCAGTTTACAAGGCTTGTACAGTACTATCATACCACCCCTCTCCTAGATGTAAAGGATATATTCTGTTTTGCTTGTAGCTCAAAATAATGTTGATTTATGTGGTATTGGTTACCATATGCCTGTGCCTCTTTCCCTTTTGATTGTAATGAACTGTGGCAGGATGACATGGCATCTGCCTCAGGGACGATTTATGAGTAGCCTACAGCCTTAACAGCTGCTCAACCATTGGTGATAACATGTCAAATGGATAAATAGCTAGCAAATTATTTTCATGTAGGCATTTCTTAAGTTCTTCGGTCGTAAAAGTGGTTGGATGGGGTCGCGTTGCCTGGTAACGACATACAGCAATATTGTAACTTCCTGTCTGCTTCAGTAGGCTACTGCTAATATTAGCTGACAACACCACAAAGCAAGCTACTAGGCTACTTTAGTTAGCACCCCTTTAGACGCATTACACATTAAAGTGTCAAAAAGTTTATTTATTTATTTATTTATTTATTTAATTTATGTACTAGCTAGTCCTGCTGTCTGGTTATGGTAGCAGAAATTGCTGAAGTGTTTAGCCTGTAGCTACGTTTCCTGGAAGGAAGTCTTCCCTCTAAACGGTCATATTGCTCCAAGGATGACAATACCATTGGAAATCCTCGGTATTTGTTTCCACTCATCAGTTAAAGGATAGTTCAGAGAGGTATTAATGTTTGAAGGTAAGAGATAATAGGCTACAGCTATTAGTTAGCCTACTTCCACGCATATCATCTGCCAATTTGTGGGTAGTGGGGCGTGTAGAGAAAAAGTAATTAGGCTAAAGTAGGCTAGTAATGTTGTAGGCCACGTGTAACAAATTACTGCTTCCAAAAAACCTAATGTATAAGCTAATGAACAGGCATTTGACACGGGCAAGGAGTAATGAGCAATGCATTAGCTTACTTTTTGAGTAAAGGGTCGACCTGCAGCTAGAGGTGGCAAACCGTAGGCTATTTAGCCTAAACTTGAAAGAACTTCAGAAGAAGGCCTATTCAGTAAAAACAAAATAAAACCAAAAATAAAAATAAAATAAAATAGCTGGGGTAGGCCTAAATTCCTCACGTGCTGGTAGGCTGTTTGACTTTGATCAGAAATATTCATGGAGACACAAACACTATAGTTATACCGCCACTATCCAGGCTGACAGTGATAGGCTACCTCTCAAGGCTGTCTATTAATTAAAGTGCTGCTTACCATGTGGGACGAGTCCCTATCTGGGCACAAAAATGGTTTTTCCATCTCTTGTGGGGCTCTTGAAAAGGGACAATCTTCCCTCTCCAGCTTCTTGTGGGAAATTTAAAAGTGTACAGAGGAAGACATGGGGATTTCTAGCTCATTTATAAAGACGAGTTTATAATCCTTTCCTGCTTAATAACTTAAAAGGATTCAATTTCCCCCCTCATTTATAGGGTTATGATCACACATTGTTAGTCGCAGATAGTAGCATTTCAAGGTTAACATTTCCTGCTCGGAAATATCAGAACACAGGGAAGGCCCATAGGTGTCTTTGTTTAGCCTACTATTTTCCCATAAACGCTGACAGGCCCATTTTAGATGCTGTTTCCACTGGTGATATTATGATGACGACGAAGAACCGAGGAAGACGAAGTTGATAAGATACTCAGTGCGACCGAGCATTTTAAATGATGTGATATTTAATTATAGCATTTGATTTCACCATTGAGAATTAAATTCAGTATAGGCTTGTATAGACTCTGAAGATTGAATAACTGGTTGGGGGTCTCACACCATACGAGACAAATTAAAGAGGAAGCATTGCCCTCCAGGTATCCTGTCACAACAGAAGGGTGTTTCACTGCGTCTCTCATTTCTGTCTGTGTTTTATTCCGCCAATTTTCACTATAGGACTTTAGGATCCTATAGGCCCTTAAGCCCCGGGGCTATAGTCCAAAATAAATAGGCTAGAATATGTCCATTTTTCATCATTTGTTGCTTATTCAGGTTCGTCTCTCTCTCTCTCTCTCTCTCTCTCTCTCTGTCTGTCTTTCTCTCACACACACAAACACACAGAGGCGCGCAGACACGCAAATCACACATTCACGCATATCAACAGGTGAGAGGGTAGCCCGAGAGTTTGTACCTGCAGTATTATATTGTTTTCATTTATTTTGGATTGTCCATGGTAATAGATCCGGTAGAAGTTTGACTTCTAATGTTTTTTGCTGCATATCCCGATTTTTTCCGTCTAATTTAGAGGTGAAGGATTCTTTATTATTTTAAGTGACTGCAAAATAGGCTTAAGAAATAAATTAATTAAATTAAAAAATAACTCGGAATTCTCTTTCTTTTTAATTATCACATATATGAATGTTCTGTTTCTCACAATTCTTATGGAATTGTGAGGAAAGAGCTGCGGTATTTTTGGAGAAGAAAAATACGTAAAAATATTATTTGAATTTATTTATTGTACTAAGTAAATTATTCTTGAAAAGTCCATTCCTATTTATAACATTATTATTATCATCATCATCATCATCATCATTATTATTATTATTATTATTATTAAAAGTTTTTCCTGCTGCAGTTGCTGTTGTTGTTAGGCTATTGACATCGCTTGAATATTTCCATTTTCATTTAGGCATTTAAATAATTAACTAAATAGTCGCTGCTTTGTTAGCAGTGGTGTTTAATTGGTTGGAAGAAGATGAATGAGCCTGACAGGAATCAGCTGTCCAGAGATCCCCTGTGAGCCTGACTCGGAAATCATAACCTGACCAGCTTTTCCTCTTCTGAAACCAGCTCGTTGAACTTGTCACATCTAATTAGGGTGTTAAAACGCACCAAGTGCATCGGTGGGAAACAGTGGGTGGTTGGTCAGGGGCAGCCAATAAGGCCTTTTTGGGTCAGATGGGGGGATGAGCAGCGTGGTTGGATGGTGATGTTGTTGAATTGGATCGCTGTGGGCTTTTATTTCTAAGCAGGCTTTTTCCGCTATTACTTCAATTATGGCCATCCAGCGGGCTAAACAGGGCAGCCTGCATGGACTGTAGCCTTGTTTTAATTTGGTATGAAATTAATTAGAGCAGACATCTATTAAAGTCTTTTAAGTTTGGCTAATTTTTTTTTCCACAGAGTTTAAAGGTATAACAGTGGATTAATGGCTTATGGCCAATATTACTTTTTATTGCATCCTGGTCATTTGTGCTGCCTGTCTAACAGGTGTCAAGCAATCTTAGAGTTTTGGATATGGAAAAAATATTTCATATTAATTTGTTCTGTTTTTCTCCCTTCAAATAGCATTTTAATGGAAAAAGTTCAAACACTTATGCTTTTCAAATATGCGTTCAGATCTTTTCACCATACAGGATTCCTCACAATGTTAAAGTCATTTTACAGTAGTAATGACTTCAGTGCGTCACAAGGCAAATATTTTTTGTTTGTATTTGTGTTTGTTTTTATATGCAATTTTTGAACTTATTGTGCCGCTTGAATTATGCTTTCCTCTGTTCAGATGCGAAAATGCAATTGTCTTCAATTCCCATTTTTAGAGACAGCGTTCTCTTTTTATTGAATACTTTTTTCTTGTATTGGTACAAAAAGCCCTGTGATGTCTGACAGCCTACTCTCGCCATTGTTAGAAGAACAGCTACTAGAAAAGGAAGAGAGAAAGAAGAGGGAGGAGAAAAGGCCCTTCTGTTATTTTCTGTCTTGAGACTCGCTGCATAGGCTATTCAGGCAAGTTGATGAACTCCTCCAAAAAGTTTATTAAGGGGCTGAAAACAATAAGAACTAAAGCCTTTGGGTGCCTGGGCAGACAGTTTATAAACTAGCTGCCATTGTGCCTCAAAGGCAGATGCATGAATACTTTTGAATAGGGCCTTCAAACTGACACGATCAGGCTGGACAGCAGCAGTTTTAAAGGGAGAGAGGGTGCTTCTGCTGCAGCTCAGATCTCTGCTTTTTTGCATTAATGTACATCTGCAAAGGAAGGGGGAGGTGGAGCTGGGCACTGTCTGTCATGGCCATGGTGGTTTTCCCTTGGGTTTTTACACTACATGCTTAAAAGCAATTTAGTTGAACTTAAGATAAGATATAATGTAGGGTAAATAAAGAAACACTGTTTTGTGTTCTTAGACAGTTCTCAGAGGAAATTATAACTTAGAATTACACAATATAGGAATGCAGTGTATCTTCACCAATTATCTTTATTGACACAGTGAATAAAGGACATTTTACTAGCCATGTCTTTGGTGAAATTCAAGTCCACGTAGTCTGTGCTGTAAATCCTCGTGAGAGAAGATGGTATAATGCACTACATCATATTCCGCACTCCTACTTAACACTATATTTTGCATGTGGAGCTTGACCAAGCTGTTATTTAAAGAGCCACTGCAGAATTAGAAAATTTCCTCTTTATGTTGAATTTCAGACAAATGCGTTTCAAATTTTGAAGATAATTTATGCAACTTAAAGAAGACAGCAAGGCAGATTTTTATGCTTTAGAAGAGCTACATTGATTCACTGTTGATATATTTTTGAATGGGGCACACTAGTTACGCACTCAAGAAGATACATTATTCCCCTCCTTTTCAGTAGACAATGGACTGTCACTCTTTATCCCTCTTCCCTCCTCTGTCCCTCTCTCTCCAGCTTTTTCTTTAGTCCTCTCAGTCTCTGGCTCTGTGCCTCACAACATCAGAGGGAGTCCAGTGATTTGTGACCCCAGCAACCCACACTTAATCTCGCTAAAGAGGGGGAGCATCCAGTTTGCAGCTTGGCGGGCCCCAAATAGACCAAGCCTGCTCTGGCAGGTGTCAACATTAGCAAACAATTGGTCCCCAGTCCCATGCCCCGTACCCCAGTGCGACACTGAACCTAAACTATTTGAGGCGCACTGAAAGGAACCACATAATAGGGAATGTGGAGGGGAGGAGAGGAGGGGGAGGACAAGGGAGAGATTACACTCTCAGACAGCTATTAGCAGGGATGAGGCTTTTCTAAACAAACAAAAAAGAAGACGATCAATACTGTGTTAGTTTACCAAGTGGAGTCATCATTGTGGCTTTGGAGTATTTATTTTCTGCTCCATTGTTTTTCTCGACTTCTCCAACGTCTGTGGGCTGTATTGGCAATCCAATTTAGTTTGGGGGGGCCCTGGGAGGCCTGTTTCTTTTCCTGGGCAGTTCTCTGTTAGTTGCTGGTTTGCAGAGCCCGTGGTGAGCAGCTCATTCATAAATTTGCTGTTGTAATGAATCCTGATTGGTGAGTATTATCTTTGATAGTGGACAATGACTGGGCTGTGCGGAGGGAAGCAACACTAAGGGATGACAGAACCCTGCTTAGCCCTCTGGGATTGCAGTCCCTCTCCTTCATTAGACAGAAGTGTCTTCCCAAAGACAGTGGAGGAAATGGGAAAAGAATGAGTTGACATGTGGACTGCTGCTTCTCTTGAGTGGGTATGTGTGTTGACAAGAGGGGCAATGTTTTTTAAAGGCCATTTATTTATCTCTCACTGCTGATTCGTAGCCATGCCACTAGGAGAGACAAGTGTTCTCAGTGGGAGAGATTAGTTTCAAAGGTTTTAATGGAAAAACCTATAGTATTTGTTATTGGAGAGAAATCTCATTTAATTGGTTTGAGATGTCCTCTTGGCATCTTCCTCCTGGCCTCTTGAAAAACAAATAGAAAGAACAGACCCTATTAGGTACGAATGGAGTTTTGGTGCAGTTTTGAACAAATGCGTACCATCAAAAACATTAAAAAGAAAAGATTGATGGTTTTTCTAGAAGCCTCCGTACGACCCAGACACTGATAGTTATATGTGTGCTGTGTATTTTTCCATCTGTGATTATAAGTCAGGTAACAACCCCTAAAACAAACCTCTTTGTGCAGCCTCTGTAGCTAAGCCCCCGTCATTTTGCTGCAATAAACAAGCATAATTAACTCACCTTATGACCTCCACAGACAATGGTGGCTATTGTCACAAAGTACCAATAACGATGTTAGCGAGCAATAAAATGATTCTGAGTATTCATGGCACTGCGACATCACAAAACACAGAATAGACCCATTAGGCTTAATATTTTTCCTACTATTGTCCTAATGCAGGGTCGCTCATAGGTAAGAAGAAATGTTCAATCTTTTTGAATTTTCTGAACTGCTAAATCCCATTTTTTGCAGAAATTACTGGAGAATAGAGAAGAGCAACTTTACAGAATTATTCAGCTGCTGGCAGTACGTTAATCCACAAATCACATCTATTTTGCCTAATATGTTACAGTGTTTCCTAGACCACATCAATTTTGTTCACTGCTGATAGATCATGTCATTGCACATAGCCTACATTTCACTAATAAAAAAGGCCTGTGAATTCGTGAAGGATCATTGTAATTTTTTTGTCTCGTGTTTTTATAGCATGTCCATGCAGGACTTATAGATCCTGAGCCAAGTCTTTGCATGCGATGGCCTCTATGATTTCAGCCAAATAAAATCTTCCAGCAGATAAAAGACAGTACCATCTTGTATTTATGATCCCATTAGGCCAAACACTTGTCTCTTGTTTCTGTTTGCACATACAGTGCTCTCAGTGCTGTATAATCTGGGCTCTAGATGAGGCTCATGCGTTACAGGCCTTGCAGTGAAAGCCAGCTTTTACTGACAGCTTTCACAGCTTCCCCGCTTATGTCCCAGATGTGGACTCACATGTTACTCAACTCGGGGATGAATTCCTTTAGGCATTTCAGGAATGTTTATTATAATGCTCATACAGTCTTGTGATTAATTATCATTAGAGCAGTCTGAACTGTTTATTTGTTGATCTTTGAAATATTACGATGTCAGAAGTCTTGACATAAAGATTTTTTTCTCTCCCGTGATTATTATCTCCTGTGTAGCTTGTGGAATATAGAATCAGCCCGATTGAATTCCACGGCTCTCTCATGTAATATAGGAAAATATCAAAATGGACAGTGTAATAAATGGAACCTTAGGCAGAAAAAGATCTTTTTTTCCTTGGTGATTAAGCTATTGTTGTTGTGACAAACAGGAAAAAAGAAGGAGCCCAAAATTAGGATACAGTACAGCAGGCCATTACAGGCTTTATTATGTCCATGTTAAATTGTGAAATAGATGAGCAGGTCAGAGCGACATAATTTATTGAAAAACTTTGTTTCTTCTGTTTCGCCCTGCCAGCTAGGGTTGTCAAACTCTGACAGCTGGCACAGATCAGGACAGTGTGTTGTATTACGGCCATCCACTGGTTACCATGGAGCTGCATTAGAAAAGACAAAAAGCATTTCTGGCTAATTTTATTACAATACAGGAATAGCCCACATAATGTGCAACAGTAATTACGTTTAGCACAGCGTGCCCGTGGTCTCTCTCAGTGATGAATGAGAAACATTGACCATGGTCTGCTAGTTTAAAAATCGCCATTAGCCTATGCTACTTAGGGCCAGAACATTTCACATTTTATGGTTTTGATCTGCTTCACCACTGAAATCTTCATTTGTTTTAATTGTGCATGTTTTTTTTTTTTACAACCACAAAGACAATAAACATGTTCCCTAAGTGTTGCAAATCAGAAATGTGTTTTTTCCCACCAAGTTAAAACGTGAAAGCTGTTGTCCAAACAGTGGGGTGGAGCTCCTGTCCTAGCCGGCAAAATAACAACTTCAAATGTTGTCCTCTATTTTCAACTAATGGGCTTATTTCTGCATCGTCAGTCATTCTCTCCTTGGGGAATATGTACTCTCAATATAAAAAGCTTTGCTTCTATGCCACATTACAACCGCTCAATATGGATGGATCTCGGAAATTAATGCCAAACACTGTAACGCTTCACTGTCCCTACAAAAAGCCCTTTACAACAAATTTTCAGTAAATTGTGGTATAACAAGGAACTCTTTGGTAATAGATTGTGTTTAGAGTCCACTGAATGTCACTGGTCTGAGCCTGTACAATATTAACTATTTCAGAAAATGTATGTATGGATTTAGATTTAGATTTAGATTTTTCTCTCAGATTTAGAAAACAACTATACTGTTGATGTATTTTCTAATTATGAAGAGTACCCAAACCAAGGTATGCAGTAATAAAGCCATAATTAATATACAGGGGCCAGTAGCTGCGGTCCCATTACAGGATTAACTGCAGACTGCTGTAATTGACAAATATAGTCTCTTCCGCACAGTAAAATACACACTTTATACATAGATTTTCTGCTCATTGATTGTATAACTTACTGAATTTTACTCTCATCAATCCTCAGTTTTTATATTAAAGTTTCTACCATGCTTCACAACTCTTCTTTCCAGTGTCCTCTATATCACACAAACTTTTCCACAATATTTGCTGCCCAGCTTTGTCCAGAAAATTAGGAAACTTCCCTTGGGCACATAAAAATGTCCGCTGTGCATTCCTATACTGTGCCCAGTAATCTCTCTTTGGCTTTTGAGAAAATGATTTGTTCCTCCAGGAGACCTCGGCTCATAGCCCTGAGACGTTACTGTTTGATTTCCTGCGTAGGTTTTAGAGCTTTTGCTGGGGGACTGGGGCTCTGGCTCCAGTGCCATTTGGCAGACACCCCCATGGGCTCCTTTCTACTTTCTTGTGCTCTCTGTTAATTTCATTACTTTCACTGTGACCTCAATTAGCAAAGACTCAAACCCAGGGAGTGACATTCTGCTTGACAGAAGAGACCTGGAGTAAAGCTTGGTCTTAGCAGGAAGTGAGAGGTGGCACCAGCCTTCCTAACAAGGTGCACATTTTGTATCCTCTGAAGTCTCTATGATTCCATGTGCCTCTGTTAGTGCCTCTATAATCTGGCTTTGTTCTGAAAATTGCCACAGTAAGATGGATTATGGTATCTAAGCAAGTAAATTCATATAAGTTCACTTAAGTTCGCACTGTCTGAATGATGTTTATTTATATTTTTACATTGTTAGAGCTGTATAAACCCAGATAGAACTAAAAAAAAAAAAAAAAACTTGCAGTATTTTCAAATTATCATTTGGAACAAGAGTATTTACTTCATGTAAAAAGAGAGTGTATCTTAGACTGAAAAGCAAACAGTCATATTGTCAGTAATATCCTAGTTCCAGTCAGTAGTATATTCAAGAAAAAGAATCCCACCCTTCAAGCCCTTCACGCTTTCACACTCAGGCAGAGCAGAGGCATGGGGAGTCAATATGTCAGCGTTTATGGATGCCCTGCGGAGCTGCACAGGGCTGTCAGGCCCCTATTCATGCTCTAATGGCCCCCTGAGGAGCTCGTCTCTCCAGGCTGAAAAGGCCGGGAGGCCCAGTGGACGCCCTGTTGTTGAAGGTGAGCGTGCGCTCTCATGGACGCGCTGCGCCTTCATCCATATGACAAGAGCCATAAAAGAGCATCGCTTTCGCTGCTTCTCCCTCTCTGTCTTCTCTGCTTTCTCTTACACCCCGCCACCCCCCCATCTTCTCCCCACCTCAAAGAGAGAAAAGGGGGCTAATTGTTTGTTGTGAGAGCCAAAGATTATAGAGCCTCCCATCTTTCTTCCTCCCTTGCCTTTTTCTCCTCTTTTTCAAGCCCCCTACTCCTTTTCTAAAGAATGCGATTCTATCCGAGAGACAAGGGAAGAAAAGTATTGGAATTTTCCTCTGGAATGTTGATGCAAAAGAGCCTAAGTCTGACATTGGCAATGAGACAGGGTTGTGCAAATGGTAGCAAAAGTGGGCTGCCTTTTATAGTTTCATTAGATAGTTGTTTATTCCTTACGAGGAGAAAGTTTGTTTGGAGTCCCGAAGTTATTGAAGATATGTTATCAAAACATAATTAACTTGTGTAATTGCTGTGTAAGTTGTGTAATGATTTTAGGGATCCCCTTTCACTTATATGTTCCCATTTGACTTATCGCTCATGAAGCTGAATAGACTTTAGGACAAGTGCCCTTGGCCCTCAGCCACCTGCTTAACCAGCACTTGACCTGATAGGCATGAGACAATGACATCTGTCCAAAAGGGTGAACTAAGAATGATAATATGATTTTATTTTAGATAGATGGAGGATTTTAATATCCATATGTATAGTTGCATATCACAGCCAGATTCAATTTCAGCTAAATGTCAAATCATGGCTCAGAGAAGGTCATTGATAACTGGGGAAAAATCGTGATGGATTTTTGCATGTTACCAAAACAATTCTGAACTTGATTTTGCCACATGTTCTTTTTCAAATTGTTTGGTATATTGATCTGGAAATTTTGCACTAATTTATGTGACTACATTCCAACGCTGTTCACATTTAAAGTTTTATTTTTATTCTCACTTGAAGGGATATAACTACAGGAATAGATTATTCATAGAGAATTCTTCTTCAAACCATTCTGGTTATCACTGTAGTCTATCTTGTATTCACATAAGGTTCCTATCTTAGATACATCCTTTGGTAAATGCTTGAATCACATGGCTCCATTAACTTGGCAACCCCTTTGGGATACATAGGCAAGTGCATTGAACAGAGATGCCGCACCATTCTCAGAAAAATGCAAATTGGGAAGTTGTTAGTTATTTGATGTTGCTGCACGATCCCCCCGCCCCCGAAACATCCCTCCACTCCAGTGTTGGTGGTTCAATTGCATGCAGTCCTGGGGACAGGCAAGGCTGTTTATATGCAGGCCTGGAGCAGCAAAGACAGCACAGAGACAGATGCATGTCAGAGATAGCAGATCCCATCTCAGGCAGATGCCTCTTATCACAGGCCTGTTTGCATAATTAGGCCTTTTGATATTCACCCCCTCTGACTGACAAAAAGTATAATTGCAATATCAACTACGACAAAAGGTAGGCACAAAATAAACAAGTCAACATAAATAGGGAGAAAAGATGTGGTGTTATTTTTGTCCTGTGGGAAAAAAGAGGGAGGAAAAAAACACCATTTTTAACTAAATCTGCTGTCAGTCACAGTCAACTGGTGTGACTCGGTGCTCAGAGGCTGGTCCTATGAATGCCTGCAAAACACAGAGCGTGAGGCCTGATTGTAATTATGCTGGAACTAATATGCTTTTCAAAATGAGCCATTATGAGCTAATGCTGCACTGCCAAAGCCCTGTCTGTTTTTGTCCCTCTGTCTTGGATAGTTTGCAAAGGTACGGCTGATATTGAGGCCATGGGTTATGGTATGAGAAACAGTCTGCCTGGGATGAGCACAACTTCACTTTAGGCTAATACTGACTCACAGGTAAGTTGAGAGATGGGGGATGCCCTCCCCTCAACACTCCCTGCATTTTTTTTTTTTTTTTTTGGTCATTCGTATGTTTCAAATAGTAAAGATTTAATTCGCCAATGGGTGTAATGTGAGATGCTGATTTCCCTCTTGGAAAAATATCTGACTATATTAGTACTGTAGGTGTATATTTTATGCTTTAGAAAAAAAATGTTAATTTCAGTATTGAGGTTTATTTTCTTCACTTTATTTTGCTAGGCTTAATTGTTGCTGTTAGCACATTGCTGGTTGCTGGTCCGTTATTTGCAGAGTTTACCTAGCTCTTAATTTTCTGCATTGATGTAATTTATATGAGGGTATGGCCTTGAAGGAGGGAAATGCACAAATCAGTGCTTTTCTGGAAATATAATTGATCATTTTTATGTTGATGGTTATGATATCTTCTGATGACTTAGTTTACCTTTTTTTTTAATTTACTATATTGGATGCTGTTTTTTGCCAGAGGCCTAGAAGACATGGACATTGTTGGCTTTGCTATGTACCATAAATCTGTAACCAACAGATCACTTTGTTACTTGCCTTTATTGACTGGACAGCTGCCTGTTTAAACAGTATTACCTCAGTGTCTCAGGGGTAAAGGTGGAGGGCTGGAGGAGCAGAGAGTCCATGGGCTGGAGGGAGAAGACAAGGTGGGGAGGGGCAGGGGGA
>OMKZ01003468.1:5467-16767 GCA_900302535.1 Neoniphon sammara | reverse complement strand
GTTGTGTCCCATATGTGGAAAAAAAGCATAGCAGTGCACACACGGGTCGGGTCTGCTCCAGGGATTATCCTAGCGCTTTCAGATCTGATGGAGGACACGCAGGCATGAATAGGTAAGGAGTCTGTCTTCTCGGCATCTCTGTGTTTATCTACTGTCAGAGCCCGCTGCTAGCCCGCTGTTTGACTTGGCTCCTCTGGCTGAAGTTGGAAAAGGACAGGAGCGGTGGAGCTGCTGGCCACGAGACATTCATTCCCTGATCAAACCCGCTGCCCTAACTCAGTTACTCTGCTCTTCCCTCTGAACTGTGTCCCACTGCCCGGCCGGGACAGAGCTTTGTTTGTTTTAATGAACAACCACACTGAAAGCTGTGGTGTGTTGCTGCAGCACAGTGATTCTAGGTGTGTTAAAAGTTGACTGTCAGGTAGAGCAGAAGGGGGTTTTGGTCGGAGGCGGTGTTGTACATGAAGCCTGTTGGTGTCCAGGGACAGCCGTTCACTCATTGCGTAATTTCTCCTCCATATGAATGGCACATGAATGAATGTAAATTGGTTACTGTCATGATAATTGTTTTTATATTTATTATAAACACAGAGTAGATGTAACAAATGCAGTGATGCACAAAACCAGGAAAATTACATTATTAGTGTCTAAAGCTTTTTATACATTTTAAATTGTATGATGTTTTTGGCCATGATTTTTTTTCCAGTACAAAGCTTTGCTTTTACAGAAATCTTTGCATATCTATTTGTTACCAAAAACTATTCACTTAGATCTTGAGCATTAAAAGACAATTTCAGTAATCCCTTCATTGCAGTTAGACTATATTTTCTAGAGCAAATTGTGCAACAACATGGATAAACAATTATGTTTTGGTGTCCACAGTATTGTGCAATACAACCTGAATGGCTGCTATGAAAATGAAATATCTTTTCAGACAATTTTGCTCTTCTGGGTTTGCTGGAGTGGCTGCCTGGTATCAGAATAACACAATAGAAAGTGAAGGATTAAAACTGTGTTTAATCTGTGCTTGCTTTAAAACGATATCTTTGACATTTGCTACGCAAATCTGAGTAGGTTTCACTTTGTCTCATCTTTAAAACTGGATGGAAACATTATCGCTGACTACTTGAATGATTTGGTTTTACACATTTATTAGTAGGTTTTTATGTTTTTATGCTCTGTATGTTTTTTTTTTACAAACATAGAATTTCACACAGTATATATGGCTTTATCATATAGAAGACATTTTTCCCCTCATCATTTTGCTAATGCAGCTCTAAAAGTGTTTGGTGTCCTAAGAATGCAGTCTTTATTGCCCCAGTGCACGGAGCAATGGTATGCATGGGTCTTTTTGTGAGGCAGATTTAGAAAGCCCTCTTTAGAGCCTGGACACAGCTTCACAATCAGCTTAATGCCTGCTTAGAATGAATACCCTTGTGTGCGTCAATTTGGCAGATTCTGTTTGTGTGCGCACCCTGTTTTTGTTACGCTGATAGGGTTTCTCAGGTTGGTCAGTAATTCTATCATACTCTTGGTGAATTCTGCTGTGTGTGTATGTGTGTGTGTGTGTGTGTGTGTTTAGGTCTGTGTTGCTGTGTGAGCATGTGTGAAAGGGTTAGTTGACATGTGAGTGTTTGTCCAGACATTGTGCAGCAGCCTGTAACTGGTTCTCCTCTCTCCCTCTCCCAGGGCTATTCTGGTGTCAGTGCGAGCTCATGCCAGTGATGGACTACAGCCGGACGGGCGCTAACCTTAGCTGGCATTCACGAAACAGCACTCCTCCTAACTGAGACCAGCTCCACAGAATGCTGAGTCCCATTGTCCCCTATAGTGAGTACACTGCACCTTTCCGCCGCCTGTCACGCCAGTCCCGCTTCACTAAGTTGGACTTTGACTAAATCAATGACTCTGCTCTTCAGAAAGAAAAAAAAAGCAGGAGAGGACACTGTGTTGTGTAGTTTGCAGACAGAGGGGAAAAAATGCTCAGGTGGCTGTGAAAGCCCCAGTGCAGAAACCTGACTTTTTCCTTGGCGTGCGCCGTGGAAATGCTAAACCGCGGGCAGTGGCCCTGTCTGAATGTTTCATCACCAGGTGGAAGAGACTGATGGGAGGAGGAAGCGGGACAGAGGGAGGTTGGAGGGCTGATAGCTTAAGCAGCAGAATCCCCCTCGGTTCTGACAGAGTCATTTTGCCAGCACAGGGTCACACCTTCACTTGCTGCTTCCTTGTCACTCTTGCTCTCCTTCCTTTTTCTCCCTTTTCTCTCTCTCTCCCTCCAATGCTGACCTAATAACTGACGTGTCCAGTTTTCACCCTCTACTCCCCACAGCCCCCCCCTCCTCCTCCTCCCACCAGGCTTCATTTGAGTCCAGTCCTCTGCCTCTCCAAAACAGCATTGTTTGCCGGCCAGCATGGGGCTGCCTCCGTGGCCTCGGCCTCAAGAGCCCCTTTTTCCCAGCTCTTTAACTCGCCTCAAAGGAGCATTATCGGCATGACAGTTACAAGAAAAGAGGGAAAAATCAAACAGAACGGCCAATTTAAAAAGTATTACTTCATAATAAATAGCAGAAAACATCCCCCAAAAAATGCAGATTGCACAGGCTGTATATGGCCTTGATGCGGGTGCGTGGGAGAGTGGATTCAAAGTGGACAGAGCAGCTTGACCAAAGAGTCATGACCAGATGTTTGAGATATTAAAACCATGACACTTTGTTTGCTCTTTGTAATTTTTCCCCCTTGAAACAGGCAATGTTATCATTTGAGCAAAACCATCAGATGACTGGAATTTAGATTTGTTGCCAGCACGCAAAGTAGTTGGCTTTATGTGTTGTTATGAAACATGTCTTTTCAGAAGTGGCTCTCTGTTGACTTAAGGGCAAATCATCCTGAACATGTGTTTTCCCGTCAAAAACTTTAGTGGCTGTGAACTCTTTGAGGCCTATTTGATCAAATATGTGGAGTATTAATCTGCATGACATTAATTCAGTTAATTAATGTCAGTTAATTATTGATAATGGCTTTATTGTGAACACAACATTCATGTATGCTCGTGTTACTTCCCACTAAGGCCTGTTTGACTGGTACTTCCATTTGCTCCCTGCACCCTGCTAGTCCACACTGCCTGAACACACTCCCTACTGCCAGAGTGGACCTGCACGTCCAAGAATGTCACAAACTCCTGGTGGAATAGTTAGCATGCCTTCAGTGCCGGCAAACTGCTGGTCTGTCCTGGGATTCTTTCAGCGCACCAGGTACAGGCCTTTGTGTGTGACTTGTGTTCTTAGTCAGGATACACAGTGCTGGTTTTCATCTGCCGTGGCCGCTTCCTTGATGGTTTTCATGTACAGAGTGGCTCTGTTCTGCAGTGATTCGGCCGTGTTGGTTTCAGAACAGTCTGCTAGTGTGTGTTTGTGTGTGTATAGACAGTGGGATCGTCGGGGCGCACACAGCAGTGTTAGGTAGTCCCGCTGTTTACTCTCAGAGCGGTGACACACAAACACACCGCTGTGCTCGCTCGCGACACTGCCGCTCACTGTCTTCCAGTTACAGCCTGCAGTCTAAACCTTGGCTGAGCACAGATCTACCTGTGAGGGACTTAGCATGTGTGCAGGACATGCGAAGACTCTCACCTCCATGTTGGAATTCCCTTTGTGGGAATGAAGAGCATTCCTGCTTCCTAATGCTACTTCTGACTCCTGCTGTCGGCATTTTAGCCCCTGCATGTAGACTGGCCCTCCTGTAGGCCTGCACACATGCTGAGACACTGGTACAGAGGCACACACACACACACACACACACATACAGACACACACAGGCATTCTTTGTTATCAGGACTGCTCTTAAATATCCAGTCTCACTAATTTAGATTCCATGTTCAGCCAGTGTGTGTGTGCGTGTGTCTCCTTCCTCCTCCGTGTGTCCGGCCTGAGTCCCCGTCTCTGGCCAGGCCAGGGGACTTCAAGCTGGGGCGAGCAGCTAGGGCCGGACCTGAGGAGAAACCTGAGAGAGATTCCAGGGGCCATGGATACTCCTGGAGGGATTTGGTGCAAAGAATCTGTAATCTGCACTTCAAACACACTCTTAAATCAGTCCCAGGCCGCCAACCCAGGAGTGCCCTAACTCTTGTTGCTGGGGGCCCCCGCTGGCGTAGCGATACCTTTTCTTTTAAACCAGCATACAGAGAGAGAGAGAGAGAGAGAGGGAGCTACACACAAGAGTCCAGATCTGGCAGTTTTTATAGCTCTCCTCTGAGTGACCCCTCTCCCTCTCTCTCTCCCTTTCTCTTTCTCTCCCTCTGTTTTTATGTTTTGTGTTCGTGTGTGTCTTTGTGAATGACTCGGCTAAGTCATGGACCAGTTTGCATAGAAAAAAAAAAGGAATAGATCTCATCCTGGCCCCTCAAGGAGCGGGCTGGAGGGCCGCACCAGTGTCTGTCTCTATTGTAGGCCGAGTGGTATGAGTGGTGCAGTGGAGGGGCCCGTGAGGCCCTTGAGTAAACACACAGCCTGCTTAAGTGTGTGTGTGTGTCTGAAAAAAGAGCTGGGATCATTAGTGTGGGGTGTGAATGGGTTCTAATTAGCCCCCAGTGTGTGTATGTGTGTGTGCGTGCGTGTTTGCATGTGTGTGTGTCCACAAGAAAGAGGTTAGGGACCCAGGGCCCTGTGAGTCCGTTGGCCCAGCGCTCTCTCTCTTAGAGGGCTCATCAGCTCATTAAGGAGACCTCGCCTCCCATTAAGAAGCAGGGTGGCGAGGCTTGTGTGGATGGCAACACTTCACTGGATTCCTGAGGCAGCAGAATTCAAAGCCTGACAATGAGACCCAACGTCTTTCACACCGGCGCCGCTAATTAGTAAATGACTACTCTTGAGAAATAACATACTTTAATCGTTGCGCCATTAGCCATTTGTAATGCAACGCCGATCATAAAATGCAGCCCCGCGAAAGGTGCTGTTGAAGGTATTGAGCTTTCTCTAATTTGTGTGTGTATTAACCGAAAGCAACAAATCCCAGAGCTGCCCCAGCGCTTGGAGGAGTGTAGGAAAGGAGGAGAGGGGCCAGGGGATTTGGAGAGAAAGGAGGGAATGCAACATGCTCACTGGGAAAGGAGGGAATGAGGGAGGTGGAGAAATAGAGAAAAAGGGAGATTGGAGGGAATAGATGGAGCTGAAGAGGGGGAGATAGAGCAGAGATCGGGCGAGTGGGACAGATGGAAGGGGTGATTGGTCATCACAGAGCCTTAGGACAGCTGTTCTTTGATATATTAGTGGACACAATGACCTAAAGCCAGCCTGCAGTCACAGAAAATAGGGACCCTGTTTTTTCTTGAAGGGGAGGGGGTGGACGGGCTCCTGCCATTTGTGGACGTGCGTTAGCAAGCACGGGGGATGGGGGAGTTGTTTCTAAAATTACGAGCATGAAGTGACGCATCCAGCAATTTATTCCGGAGGGTTTCGAGTTTTTGGAGAGTGCCGAGAAAGGAGCTGTTAAAAGGGAGCGCGGTCTCCAATGGGAGCCGCTTTCTGCTGCACTATCATTAACAATTCTAAACACGTTAATCAATTAATCAATGTTTAACAAATGCCATCAAGTAGTTTGGGCTACTGCTCCACTCCATCCACTCTGCAAAACAACATCTGCTAATGAAGCCCTGAATATTCATTTGCCGCTAATGAATTGGAGGTTTATCACGCGGAGTTATGTTTTGTTCTGTTTATTCATTTGGTTTTGAACAATAATCATTTTTAGTGACTGTGTATTTCAACACAGACAAGGACAATGGATGATTTTATTACTGTGGTGGCTGCTTATCTGCAAAAGTCACAGTGGATTTAAGCTCCATAATGTTGTCATATTGTGTTTTTTTCTGATGGAGCCTTATTAGCTGTAAATGCTGACAAAAACTAACCTGACAGCAGGCCTCAACATCCCCAAAGGGGAACGAAACAAAAAATAGAGTCAAACTGTCAGGCTGATGCATGGAAGAGTACAGAGCGCTCTATCCACAGAGAGAGGAAGGTACAGAAAGACAGAAAGGGAGAGAGACAGAGGACATCCCTCAATGCCACTGCAGGAGATGGGCTCCTTCCTCTGGGGAGCGGGCCGGTGAGGCCTGTTTGAAAAGAGCTGCGTCTGCTTGTGTTCTGGGCAGCAGGTGTGAAAACTCCCCACCAGGGCTCCGGCACTCTTCTGTTATTACATCTTTTTAGGGCCATGAAAGAGGGAGCAGATGAGGCAGAGGGCGAGAGAGGCAGAGTGGGAGAGTGGGATTGTGTTTCTTTTGATTGATAGCAGCCCTGTGACTAATGCACAGATTTATAATAATTTTCCCCAGCAATGCCCAATTATGCACGGCTGATAAATTATGATCCCTGTTGTCCGGTGTGGGCTTTATCCCTATCTAATGGAGATTTGGGAAGGGTCTCATCAGCTGACCTCACACTTGCTTTATTTAACAGCTTGCTGGAAATAACCCAACCCATATGCAGATGCTGCTGCAAGTGTATATAAACATCTTATCTTTTCTAGCACTACAATATGAAACATAAGTCTAACACACCATAAAGAATTCCTAAAATGTATCAGCAATTAATATTTTTCATTATATAATGATAAATCATACCAGTTGTGATAGAATGTGCATTTCATGTGAAAACAGAATGAACAGGATGAACTGGACAGTTTTCCAGCGTCGCCCCCTGCCATGCTGTGATATGTGGCCGGCCTAGCGGATTGGTGTTTTTATGACAGACCAGGTAGTACGCAGCAGCAGCAGCAGGACGGCCACAGCCAAGTGAGAATGTCCTGCTTGATATTAGTGTCATAAATCACACGGGAATGGAGGACAGAGGATTTAAAGGGGGTTCAAAATTCAAAGAGAAATCAAGAGATGACAAATTCTGATAACAAGTTCTTAGTTCAGACGGATCTTGATTGAAGAAAATTCTTATTTCATGTAATTTTAGATGTGTATGTTTTGGCGTGAAAGTGCACAGTAGTGTTTTAAGACTCCTGAAAAGAGATAATTTGCTCCAAACGGTCATGGCCAGGAGTTTCATCCTACAACTCACTGATCGGTCTGTGCTTCCTGAATACATAGCAACTGATGCAGCCACCCGAACCGCAAGTTTGTGTTTTATCAGCACAAATATAGTGTCTGTCACACTCTGCCCTTCTCTCTTCTTCTCTCTCTCTCATCCCCCCTTGTGTATGACTGTATGCACTTTGTATCGTGACTGGGGTTGCATTCATTTTTTTCAAGTGTGTTTAAAGTGGCTGCTTCTGAAATGTTGTCCAGATTGAATTCCAGAAGTACCGCCTCAACAGCCAGAGCAGCATTCTCACAAGACTCTTTCTTTCTTCTGCAGCTCTCTGTTTTAGAGGCATTGAGAGAGCGTTGTTGCATTTAATGCACTTTTTTGCCTAAAGTGGACCTGCTCATGTTAGGAATCCTCTCAAGGGATTTTACCTGCTTGATGGACTGACAGAATGACTTTTTACAATAGAGGTTGATGGGAAGGTTGATTGTAAAACCGACTGCACTTATGTATAGATTTTTCCCATAATAATAGACGGTACAGCAAATTTCATGTCAATGACTTTTATTGTCGACAGCTTTTTAATTCTGAAGTCAGCTCCAGCCTTCTCCTTGAAATGGCGTAACTGTATTTGTGAATCTGAGCAGCTAATCAGCCCTGTGCAGGCCTGCATCATGCTTCTCTCGGTATTAATGTTTCATAAGGAACCAGCGATGACAAAAGATTTATAGATCCATATAGGTTGTTGGAGCATGGTGCTGTACCTAATCTGCGGCTCTGGGTGGACATGGAGGATGGAGTGGAGGTGGTGGTAGTTTACTGTAGTCGGTGGGTGGGGGTAGAGCTCAATCCTGAATAGAAGCCTGATTGGATTGATCCACAGTGCTCCTGTTTACAAGCGGCCTCTCCACAATCGGCACAGTTTAATAGCGGCCCGTCCCAGAAGGCTTGTTGCATCCGTGTCCGTTTTGTTCCTCGGGGCAGGGAAAACAAAAGTGCCGGGAAGGGAGAAGGGAAAGGAACCCCAGGGGAGCTGTGAAATGGCACTGGAGCCCTACAGCTCTGGGCTTCCTGCCAAGATCACGTTTCACCTCACCCAGCGATACCCCTCACAGAAAACCACAACACAATATAGACCACTGCCAGGCGTTATGGAATACAAGCCGCTTCAGTTTCTCTCAGTTAATACGAAAAAGTCAGAGTGACTTTGGAAATGGCGAATCTGAGCATTTGATGGCTAAAAATAGACGACAAACTTAACACACTCCCCTTGAGCTTTTAGTGCTCTAATTCTGTTCAGGGCCTCCCCAAAGTGAAGCTTATTTCTGTTGAAGAGGGCCCTGCCACTGTCTTCATCACGCACTCCTTCAATAGGATGCAGCTCACACAGGTCCCTCAATAAATCCCAGGCTGACACAAAAGCTGTCAGTGGACTGCTGCTGAATAGATTAATAAGATTTCCATAATTAGGCAGGCCTCTGACAATAGGATCCTTCAGGCTTTGTCTCAGGGCCAACGGGATTGTCCAAGCTGCGCACGTCTGCTGGACGGCCGTCCACCACAATGGCCGCACAGACAGTAAGGCGGTCAGCAGAGGAACATCTGTCTCTCCTGGGGCCAAGAGCATGCACACACACACACACACACACACAGAGGGAAGTTTTGTATGCATACACACCAGCTTCTTATCAACCCCCTTGCAGCCAGCCAAGGCCATCGGTCAACAGAAAAGCATCCTCATCACATCTTCATGTATACATACCTTGGTGATCACAGCTGACTTGTGTTGTGGTGATTTGTGTCACATTGCAAGTTGAAAAATATAAAATCATTTAATTCTCGCCCAGCCCCCTTGAGACTGGATCACAGTGCAGCTTTCCTCGTAATGAGGACAGGAACAAAAGCTCCCAAAATAATTGAATGAGAGAGGATATCCATTTCATAACACAATGATGTTCTTGTCCATTCTTATTAAATGTGGGATTTTATTTATAATCCCCCTTTATTATGAAAAATATACATTCGATGGGGTGGCCATAGTGTCCCATAGGTTCCCAAGTGAGCATTTAATAATAATAATAATAAATAAGTAATAATAAAAAAAAAGTCAGAGAATTGCAGTATGCATTATGGAGCAGTAAAATCTAACATGATGTGAGTTAAACTTACAGTGTGGCTGCATACAACTAAACTTGAACCTAACCTAAACTTGTTTCACCATAGACACATTTGCTTTAAGTTTTAAGTTAAATTCTCATTGTGTGGCAATTTTGTAATGCATAGTATATATTGCAATCTATTGTGTCGCACTGAAACACATATTCAAGTTAATCTTATGGTTGCACCCCTACCCACAGTACATCCACATTGTCCTGATGTCCTAGTTCTAATCATAGCTTTCTTCCTGTGCCTCGAGTGAATTAATCTGCATGATGGCTCTGATTTAAGCAGAAGTGTAGATTAGAGCTTGCTCAGTTCATTGTGGAGCACTGCTGCTCTAAAAACCACAATCCTGCAGAAGGCAAGATCTAATTACATGGAAAGGGCTAAACTGCAGTGCATCCCTGCTGTGTTCACTAAGGGCGAGTGGCTGCTCACCACTCATCTAACTTACTGTCTACATGCAGAAATAATAAGGAAGTATAGTTATATAGTATAGAAAATGCACAGGACTTTTAAGGACTTGCATGTTAAGAGAGATTAAACAGTTTCTTTCTGATTTGAGGAAGTCAGTGGTGGGTTGGTTCTTCAGGTACATGCAGCTGGTCATTACTCTGGTCAGGGGGGTTGCAGCACAGGAGTCCATTCTGTATTGGTGCTGCTCTGATGATGGAGTGGACAGCAGTTAGACCGCCTCACTGAGTCCTCTAATGTCCGCCCCGGTCCGCTTAGAGAGGACGGAGTGCCTGCTGTCCACTCATTCCCCTCCCTCCATCCCTCCCTCCATCCATCCCTCCCTCCCCACTGCAGGTTTTATGAGCTCCCCTGGGCTCTCATCCATCTCTGTCACACACAGGCCCCATTATTGGGCCTGCTCACAAACTGGTCGGGCTGCAGATGGGAAGGGCCTGCAGGACATATACGGTTTCTGCAGCCTGGACAATGACCTGCGAGTCAAACCACAAAAATATGTGGTCAGCTGGGTGTGGAGACAGCAATGTCTTCAGCATGTTTGTAAAATAACAAGCGAACAGAGTGCGAGAATGTAGTTGTTATTCCTGGTTGTGGTGTCTGTATGTCTGTGTGTGGGTTGGCTGAAGCTTAGGGAAGTACTTGAACTGGTTTGGCCATTGGGAACTTAAGGCAGTGGATTTGAATATGAAGGACATGATAATCCAATGGCCATCTGGTCTGCTGGTCTCATCTGACTGAATAAATAACAGGCGTAATCTGAAAACACACATGGGGAGGTTTGGCAAGAGGGTAAAGAAAGAGGCCAAAGTTTAGAAGAGAGCTAGAGAGTGGGAAAGCAGCAGAGGAATCAGTGGCAGTGGATATTGAGCTTTGATTTAAATGGCAATAAGAGGCCTGGCTCCACACACACAGACAGAGCTATGAATAATGAATCATCAGGCGTCCACTGAAGGGAAGGCAGAGCAGCCGGTAATGACGGTTTTTGCTTTATTCCTTTTACCTCTCTGTTTCTGCCTGGAGTAGCCCTCACCTCAGGGTAAATCGTGACAGTTCAATAATGCCAAGCTATGCTTGGAATGTCAAGCTAATGCCTCAGCAAGAGGTAGCCTTAGTCTTCATGAAATGACTGATTCTCCAGCCATCATCAGGTTATGTGTATGTAGCCATATGTGATAATTTTTTTACATACATATACTAGCTACATGTGAAACATATATTATTTTTTTCTTTTACTTGAAATGGAGGATAAACACAGAAAATAGAATGCAAACTCTTGCAAAATGAGCAGAAATATACATTTGAAAGCCAAGTTTCCAAGACCAGGCAACATATATTTTATTTCACACATTCTAAATTCAGAGCCTGTTGAATATTTCACCGGATAATAACAGTTTCATGAGAACACGCAGGGAAAATGGGATTCATGGAACAAAATCTCTTTTTCCTTTGCCCTCTCTGCAGCTAGCCAGGCGTTGTGTTTGGTGCGTAGCAGCCATGATCAATCAGAGCTCAGCCAGTGCAGGAGTCAGCCAGAGGAACAGACATTCCACTTTCCCAATGTTCCATGGGAGACTGTGCTGATGAATAGCACACTATGCTGCAATTCCAAACCCAACCCCCCCTTCTTTCTCT
>OMKZ01003463.1:4841-18547 GCA_900302535.1 Neoniphon sammara | reverse complement strand
TGTGATAAAATTAAATTAAATTAAAAAAACAAAGAAAAAATATGTATTGCCCCTTTAACCAAGGTGATAATTACATCACATTTGACCCTCAATCACACCCTACATCCTTTAAGCTCTATCTGTGTGTGTATCAGTACAATGTGCATGCATAACAGTGCATGAGTTACAGGTCAATGTAGTCCTCAGTCATTTCACATATGTGTCTACCTTCGTCTGCCCCTCAGTACCTGCTGAAGCCTCCCAGTTCGTCCATCTACTTGGCCATGCGGGACTCCCACCCTCCTGAGGAGATTTACCACCAAGTCAGTGTTGTGGCAGACGGGAAGGCCGTGGAGGAAGAGCGCCCTCTGGAGGCAGCTGGAACCAACGGCAACAGACAGCCCAAGGTCCCAGTGGGAGAGACATAAACAAAAAGGAGAGAAACAGAGGAAGACAAAGCCGACAGAAGGATGGGGAAGGAGCATCTCAGCCCCTCAGCAGACTGTGGCTGTGCTGAGAGTGTTGCACACAATGAGCAGGGACCTCTGACATGAAGCGAAAAGTTTCTATTCCTCTCTTGGACTGGAAAGGAGTGAAATGGAATGATTGAGTTATGATTGATTGCTTATACTTGAGTTTTAATGCAACAAATTACGCAGCACAGTTAGTTCACAGTTCTCCAAGCAGGTGTTTTTATGAAGTGACTGCATAAGCAAGCAGAATATACAGGTGCAGGATTAAGACTTGATCTTGTTGATATTATATGTTGTTGCTGTTTAGCTTACGTTGCTCACATTTACCTGAGGGAGCATGGCACTTTCCCACTGGAGCTGCTCACACTAAAAATGCATGCAGATGTAATACTGTGGGGTGCTTTGGACAAAAGCATCCAACAAATGCTATCTACATTATGGACATTTAACTGGGAAATTTTTGGAAGCATATGTTTCACTGGCTTACTCTGACAGCCAAAACTGGATGGTGCTAGAAGTTCGGAGAAGTGGCATGAAGAAGGAAGGAAGAAGACAGACAAAATGTCTACTTATCAGCTTCTTCAGCCGACCATTAAAATATGTGAGGGCATGCTGGCTGCCTGCATGAAGTGGAAACAATGCTTCAACTAAGATAAAATGTGGCTGGCTTAGCTTATGTATTGAAGATGGAGAGATGTATTCCAAATAAACAAATACTGTGTCATGTGGTAACAATGGTTGTCTGTTTGCTTAATGCCAGTCAGTAAGGAAGTGAAATTTAGAAATACTCCTTTCATTCCATTCCTTTCCTCCTCTCAATCTTAAAATAACTCAGTCAGCTGTAAACTATGAAGTGCCTTTAAGATGAATGGTTTATGCTGTTTTCAGTTTGACATATTGTAACACACAGGAACACATGACAGATTTTACTTTTTGTAATAATTACAATCATATATGATCATTTAATAGAGGGGGTTTTAAGAGCAAAGGTTCCTCCAATTAAGTAGCATAACATGAAATACTCTTTGGAGTAAGACTTTGCACTCAGTATGCGCTACGCAAGCTGGAACAGAAACAAGCCTGCGCGGTAGAGGTGAAACACATTGTGTCAAGCTCACACAGATAGGCAAAGTAATACCGGAAGTGCGAAGATCTTGCCTTAAAAGTTAGAAACGTTTCTGATGGGGCTACATGATTAACGGCCTATATTTTTATTAAAACGTAACATGTCAGATATTACTGGTCAAGTTCTGACAAAACTTTGAGGGGTGACGTATTTTGACAGTGTTTTGGCATTTATAATATAACGCTAGCCTGAATTTTCAGAATTTGAAAGACCAAAATGAACTACTTCGCCACTGACCATTGGCAGTGCTGGGCAAGCTACTTGGAAAATGTAGCAAGTTAAGCTACCAATAAATAAATAAATACAATACCAATAAATACAATAAATGAAGCTTCACCACATGAAAGCTATCCCTGAGAAAAGAGTAGCTAGTTATACTACAAGCTACACGACAAAAGTAGTTTGCCTCACTGAAACTACTTTTTTTTTTTTTATTGAACCAAACTCTCACCAAATCAGTGTGGTCAATAAAATTGTTAGGCAAAGAATCAGTCGGTAAGTTGTTGTTAATTGTGAAAGAAGCTGTTCCTTTTCGAGTAACTTCTCTTAAAACACGAACATTTCGAGTATTAAGGTTCCATTTTCCATGTCTTCCATGCTAATGTACCTATGCTTCCATGTCAGCCAGTGCATTCATCAGGATTGGTGAGCGATCATCTCTCTCTCTCTCTCTCTCTCTCTCTCTCTCTCTCTCTCACACACACACACACACACACACACACACACACAAAGTTTCTCCGTTTGTGGCATAAAGTACCTATCCTGTCTATCACGTTGCAGTTTCATTCCAGACTACATCTGAAAGCAGCGCGCTATGTTTGAGTGTTAGAGAAATGCTGGGGAACTGTAGCTTTGGTGAACGCTACCGCACTACATGATCCACAAAACAGCTTCATAACTGAAAACGCTATTTCATGTAGAAATAACGACGTTACCACTGGGCTACTAATAAATGTAGTTAAACTTGTAGCGCCCCATACTGACCATTGGTATCAAGGGCTGTCATCAAATCATCGCAACGCACTCGCAGGCGAGACTTTTATTGTGAAAGTCGTAGCCGGATATCTGTTTATTTTCCCTGGCTTAGCAAAGGTGGCAGGCGAGCTATGCCGAGCCGAGTCAACTCAGTCTATCGAGGGTAGACAGCAGAACATATGATCAGCAGTAGTAGTACAAAGGTGTGTTGACGCTACATCGCTAAGCATCGACCATGTACGCAGCTTTCTACGTTTTCGTTCTTTGGTGCCTCCAAACCTGCGCTGGTAAGTGAAGCCGTGCTGTTAGCCTGCCAGCTAGCTATCGTTAGCCCCGTTTGGTATCGACATGCAAGACAAGTGTGTGTTTGGTCCCGAAAGCTAGGTCTGAATTCCTCCGTGTGGGGTAACGCTGACGGCACCTTCGGGCCTATCGTTAAATAACATTACTCTACCTACCAGGAATCAAAATTTCAAAGTGCAGTGAGAAAAAAATGTCCTTTTCCGTTTTTCTGTTTGAAGCGCTCTGTCTCGGCAGTCAAGCATCTGCTGTATTTATTATTGTGGATAAGCTAGGGAATAGCAGGGCAACTGCCACCCACCCACACACACACACACACACACACTTTGTAACGTTGATGCATTTCCCCCATTGGGTTTGACCGAAGATTCCACTAAAGCATATTTATCTCAATTTGTAAAATTATGAATTCCTATAGGGCCGTTAAACAAACAAAATGGTCTGCCACATAACCTGGTGTGCTGGAGTTTAGCTAATCATTGTAACACAGTCCTAGTTGGGTGCGAAACTAACACAATTTTTTGGGGAAGCTTGTCTCCTTTGGCTATTAACCAGCCATCGCTTGAAGGCCTGTGTTTTCCTAAGAATGTCCTTTGCTGATACACTAAACTATACTTTTAAGTGGATTGTGGCTATACTCTGGCCAAACCTGATAAAGTTTGTTTCCTGCTTTGGTCATAAAGCCTGTCTTAATGTGTAGCCAGCCATGGTTATAGCTGCCACTGGATGAGTTTTGGTGTAAGGTTTATCAACCACAACAGGCTTTAGGCAATGTATTGCTTGACTTGCGCAATGGAAGCTGTTGCCATATGATTTGGGTGACTTTCTATTTCCCTTGCCTAGAAGAAGACAATTATGCAATACAGTAAAAATCTGTGTTTTTTAAAGACTGTTAGGGACCTCATATTATGGAGAAAATCAATATTCAACTAGGTCTGAACTCTGTTTAATGAAAGCCTCTGGCTGTTCACACAAATAAGGCAGACTCAGTGGGTTACTTTAGGGTAAAGGTTAATGGCCAACAAACAGGGTATGATTGAGTAAGACGATCCCATACAACGGTCTGACACATTATTTTTGGGTCGTGAGAAAATGTGTTCTGAACATCATTTCAAATCAATTCTGTTTCTTCTATTTGTGAGCCCGTGACATGGCCTCGAGCTCTTCTCTTTTCAAGTAGGGAGTTCTTCCCTGCCAAGCCTCCTCTGTCCTTGGACTCGACATGTAGGAGTGATGGGGGCTCTGGAGAGGGGGGCTGGCTTACAATTCAGCCTGCAGCCTTTCAGGATTAATTCCAAACTGCTGCTCATATCTATTTTTTGATGTTTTTATTTTATTATCAATATTATTATTATTTTTGATGACTTTTCATATCTGTTCTACACAGGGCTGGGCAGTATGGACAAAATCAAATATCACTATCTACCTTTGACCAAATAACTCAGTATCAATATTGTGATGACATTGTTAGCATGACAATTGATGCTTTTATGATGACCAAGCAGGTGGAGGCATATAACAGAACAGCTACAGGTTCAGAAAATTGCCTCCCTGCGCTGTAATGCAGCCTTTACCAGCAGGAAAAGATGACACTTAAATCACAAATTAGACCTTTTTCACAGCAGCCATTTTGACATGAAATAGCAGGTAAACACAGGTGCTACTAATGACATTAATTAAGGTTCTGAGTGATTAGTAACACCTCTGTTTACCTGCTATTTCATGTCAGAATGGCCGCTGTGAAAAAGGTCTGTTACAGTATGCAAAATCCCATGTGGTATCTCGTCTCATATCACAGTATGTGCATGTAGCCCACATCTGATAGCAGTATGAATGATGCTGAAAATACACACGTGTGCAGAGAAACAATAACACATTTCTCAGCCTGCTTTACACCTCTGCTTCTCCTGCTTGTTTCAAACAGAATTATTTTGATTACAGTATGTGCCTTTCTGTTACTTCCTTGACTTGCCATGGTTGAGTCAGGCTGCTAAAACTATGATCGTTATCACAGGTGAATGACATTAAGATTTGTCTATTGTCATGGCGATGCTGAGAAATTGTGATTTGAATGTTCAGATACAAATTACAGGATACAAATTACAGGATACAATTTTATGCATTATCCATGTGCTCCAGATCTGAACTGAGGTTACAAAAAAAAAAAAAAAAATCATCTGTCTGCAGTGTGAATGGATCCAGAGGCCTCGGCTGCTGACTCCAGCCTAACATTTAACCTAATGCTTTACATTACTAATACTTGAAGAATAGTAACTAAATTTGCACCACGTGTTCTTAAAACAAAGTTTACAAAACGTTTCACAATCAAGATAAACAAATGAAACAAGGTTGCATAAGTAAAAAAGAGGACAGCGGCACAATCAAACACATTGCCGTATTCTGGTTCAAATGCTGCTATGTTGATCAGTTTTAGTTTGCCAGTTATTTGAGTTTAGATGGTGGGGAACGGCACCAATACAGTTTGTTCCTTGCCAAGTGTGTTTATGAGGAAGTGCTTTGTGATACTGAGTAGCGCAGATGAGTGCATTTTGGGATTTTGAACATAGATTTGTGGCTGTCTACTTGAGGACATGACAAGCAGTGGATATCGTTGGGAGAAATTTTCAGTAGCGGTTCCTTGAATTCAATACTGGTGCCAACATGTCTTTCTTTTTTTCGTCTTTTTCTGACTACTGCATTGAATAAAAGGTTATTATGTCATGCCTTTTTGCATTTACCTGGTATAGGGCCAGTGTCCTAGTAGCAGTGCAGCTATCTCTATCAGATAACTCATAAAATAACTTGCAGAATACAGTAAGGAGAATAGTTGCAGGGTTTTTAGAAATCCCAGGTTGAGATCCAGTGATCCATGAAGCAAACACACAGTTCATTTAATACAGTCAAACATAGGGGATATTTTGAAGTCAAAACAGGTGCTTAAAACGAGGGATTTCTTGGTTCTCTTTGTTAGATATTTTTTTCCCCTGCTACTCTGGCTCATCACATGATTACATATTTTCTCAGTCTGTCAGTTTGACTACATTTGTGGTTGTTTGTGATTCATAAATGCAGTTTCACTCTCAGAAGCCACACCTTCATACCTGACACGGAATAATACTCATTGCACTTGAATCTGCTTCTGAAGGAGCCCTTTCCTTGGTCCTGTTGTTTGAGATTTAGAATATACTAATGCCTCCTATAGTGACATGCCAATCATTGACAGGGAAACCCATTTTCTTGATCACTTCGGAAGCCTCCCCTCAGGACATTCACAGAGCTGTCATGCCAGTAGCGATGGATCCGTGCCAGATGACAACAGGCTGCTGTTTGTTCATAACAGACATGTTTGCAGCTGTCTCCTCATGCACTAGGGCACTTAACCCTTTAGTTCAGTCATTGGAGATGAGAATGAACTTAGCCATGTAAAGATGATAAATCAGTGGGGTAAAATTTAGAATGGAATGTTCTTTGACGTGCATTGTGGCTGAGACCGAGAAAATAGTATGAGACTGTAAAATAAAAGAGCATGAGAGGTAAAATGGATCGAGCCAGAGAGGAAAATATTTTGTAACCTAGTCAACTGAGGAGTCCACTGAGGATTAGCAAGCTAGCACATGAACACACACACTCAGGAAGTTATTGAAAGAACCACCTTGAAACCTCATTCTCCCACTAATATCCTGTTTGTATAGTGTATTCAATGCCACAGACATTCATGCAGGAGATCAAAATTTCTTTCATCTATTTTTATTTAGCTTTTGCCCTCTTCAAAATGGACTTGAATTGGAAGAAAAAAAAATAGTATTGCCTGAATCGACGTGGTAGCCCCCACAGTAAAGCTCAGCACTGCAATTTCTTATTCAGCACAGGTGTTTCAGCCTCTGAAGAATCAAAGTTATTCATAGGGGGGGGTCTGTTCCTCTTTCATGAGGTCATGTTGTGTACAGTCTAGGTGGTAGTGCAAGGCAAATTCCCCTTGCTCAACTCTAACCAAATATTACACAAAGGCAAAATTACCCTTCTCTGAATTCTTTTTCACATAATGATTTTGTTCTCCTTTTTGGTTTTGATATTGCCACTGATAATGTTAATCTTTTTGTGTCTGCTTTTATCTTTATATTGCGTTAGCCCCCATAAGGCTCTTAGAAAAACATAACACAAGCACTAAATAAATATTTTTAAAACAGCATTTTCAGTAAACCTTCAGAGTTGCTATTAATATTGTAAGGACGTCTTCTTCATATCAAGTAAGTCAAGTGTTTGTTTACCTTTCACAGTGCCGCAAGCGCTCTCTTTGCGTGCCATGCACCTGTTGCAAGTGTTACTGTGGAACTTGTCTTTGACATAACATCCTATTTGCAAAGTAATACTTTGCATTTACAGTAAGATAGCTTTGTAATGCTGATAATGTAATACATTTTCCATTCATTTAAGATAATAACTTTTCTGTCAACTGTAATTCTTACGTTATTGGATTGCATTATTGGACTGATAATGTAGCAGTAGTTAAAATTCAGTTCACAGCTGTCAGTCATTCCCAACTTTGGATATTAATTTGATGCTTCATCTGAGAAAGGAGTGAATACTGTATGTATGGAGAAGGAGTTTGGTGATTTTTGAAATGGCTTACATGTCAAAAATGTTCGTCTCGTTAATATAATAAAAGCCAATAATACAATAATTACTATGTTTGGGGGCAGCTGTGGCCTAGAGGGCAGAGAAACAAGCTTATGACTGTATGGTTGCCTGTTTGATCCCCTGGACTGGCAGGAGAAATGTGGGTTGGGGGGAGTGAATGAACGGCTGGTGAACAGGTTTAGTGCCTTTGAGCAAGGCACTAAACCCCAAACTGCTCCAGTGGAGCTGCTCAGTCGCGTGGAGTGGAGTACTCAGCAAACCTCTGGATAAATAAAGGTTAAAAAATGTAGCTAAAAAAGTAGTTAATTACACCAACAGGAATTTTAATCTATTTTCTGCAAGTTATTACACTGAATGGCGTATTTCATCAAAGGGAAGTCATAACATTAACATTAACAGTTGTTACACTGCTATAGGCTCATCTTCTGACGTGGGCTCTCTGCTTGTTTGTTGTAGTGGGCGCAGAGCTGGCCCAGCCGCGGCATCTGACCATGATCACCATGAACACTCAGTACACCCTGAGCTGGGTCTGGGACCAGAGCACTGCAGGCGGTGACCCTGTTACCTTCACCACGCAATACCTCGCGTAAGTCTCTTGCACACATGCTCATACATCAGAGATGGAAATGTCGTGCTCACTAAACAAGAAGCCAGGATTTCTTTGTCTGGGCAATTTGCACATTTGGCACACACACAAACATACACACACACACACAGTCCTTACAGTATGTTAGAGTGCAGATCTGAGGCAAGCACTTCACCTCTTAATCCCTGGTTAAATATTTTGCCATGTGGGGCGCACCGTGTAAAGCATGTGCCATGTATTATTACCATGGCGGCACAGGTTTGATCCCAACCCGCACAATTTGCTGCATATCATCCCCTCTCTCTCTCTCTCTCTCTCCCTCTCTCTAATTTTTTTTCTTGGGTTTGTTTTGTTTTGTTTTTCCTGGAGCATTTACTCATTTGATTCTGTTCGTTTGGCCAGGTGAGAACAATGCCATTCGACCTCAGATGGCACCGAATAACTGCACTGAGATTCTTGAAAATGTAAATCTTGGTCCTTCTCCAGGAGAGCAGCAGTGTGCTTTGTTAGGGAATGTAATCTGATCCAACTGCAGAAAATGAAACCAAAACACAAAGTTTTAATAGTACAAGGTGAGGAGCATGATACAGCTATTACATTACCAGTTGCTAGAGACAGACAGACGTTGTCCTTTGCTCCAAACAGAGACGTTTTGGACAAACTGAAACGCATTCAGTATCTCTCATGAGAATGTAAGTGAGATTAATGAGGTCAGTTAAGGGGAACAGAGAAGTAGCACAGTTCAGTCAGAGTCTCCAATTGCAACCAGCGAAATTAAATGAAGCAGCAAAACATATAATAGTGGGAATCAGACACCCAACAATAACAGTAGCCATAACCTTACCATTACACGGACACACTCGATCCTGAGCAGCCTGTTTGCTCGTTGGTAAAGCTGGGAGCACGCGACACCACCTTGAGGGCGATTGTAGCCATAACTTCAGCATCACAGCTTATTTTCAGGATTAGTGCAGTGGCAACTGACAAGCCGGCCCAGCTGAATTGTGTGTCAAGCTGTAGAAAACTGATTTATTATATCACATACCCAGTGCACATTTAGTTGAGTTTACCTTCATTTCTATTAACTTATATTAGCTTTTCTTGATTAACATCTGGCATTTTCTTTTTCTCCATTCAGGAAGTTCAAGCTGCAGCTGAAGAAGTACGCCTGGGCCACGGTGTGTCAGGGAACGTCGTACACCCGCTGTGACCTGACTGCTTTAGACCTCCACTACCGGGGCATCTACATGTTCCGCGTCCGAGCCAGCGTGGGCAGACGTCACTCGGACTGGGTCCTCAAGGAATTCTGCCCTGATAAAGATGGTGAGGGAGAGAAAAGAGAGGAAGAGGAGTGGAGGGAGGGAGGATGGGAGGACAGGGAGAAGGCAGATAAGTGGCTCGTTTCAGGTAGATAACTTTGCCAGAAAGATACTTTACTCCAGAGACCTCGGCAGTGCTTGAGATCAGTGGGCATACCGCAGACCAGCAAGACTGAGGCAAACACGCCAGCGTCGAGAGGAAGACAGGAAAGACAAGCGAGAGCAAGACAAGAGATAGTAAAACCACACAGAGTGATGCTTATTGCTATTTGCTCAGTGAATCACACTGCTGGGAAGGAGAACCTTTGTGGTTTGAGTGGTGCCAGCCGAATTTCTGTGTTTAAGCTCAGAACTACATCTTAACAGCACCTCACTGACAGCCCACTCCAACACACCGAAACATAATTTCACTTACTTTATTAGTCACATAGAGAGGCAACAGCGAGAAATTCATATCACAGTTTAAACCCAGACTGATAAACTCAAAAGCTATTGCTATTAAAATTGAATAACTGAAATGCACATATTTTTTTAATATGCAGCTAGTCACATATGACCTACTACTGTATATTAAAATCGTATTAAAAAACATATAGGTATTGTTCTTAAGTGCCTTAGTTTTGATCCAGTTTAGAGAATACTGTAAAAATCAAAATTGCCCTGCAGGGATAAAATCTGTATTCATATTTTAATTAAATCTGTGCTAAAGGGATTGCAGCATTTACAAACCAGTTTCCCCCTGAGGATCCTAAAGATTCATCCTAAATTATTTCAGCATGTTCTCAACATCATCCACACGTACAGATTATCAGTATTTGCTTTCAGTATTAACTTGCATGTTGTATTGGAGTGAGTACATAAACTATGCAGAGAAAGCTCTTGGTGTCTGTTGTAGTAAAATGATCACAGACCAGCTGGGTTGGTAAACATGAGCCTGCTGCAGGCAGTTTACTGACAACATGTTACGTTATTTCTGGGTAGTGACATTCAGATTTTTCTAACAGTAACCTCTGGCGAGAGCTAGCAAGTGTAGCTTTTTAAAAAAAAAGAAAAACTACCACACAAAAAAAAGTTTAACACAAACATCACACCACCATCCATACTCTCATACATACTTGTCCATCCATACAAACTTGTCTGTATCCCTGGATCTCATGACTCCTGTCTTTGCTCCTGATAGCTGCTCTGGGTCCTCCATCCAAAGTGGACCTGTCTCCAGCTGGAAATCTCCTGGATGTCTCCATCTCCGACCCTCTGACCAGCACCAACGAATCCATGAGAGGCTTGATCTCTAGAATGTACTACCGCATTGTCTACTGGGAACACTCCACAAACGCCCAGGTAGGACCAAACACTAAGCACACATTACAAATGGATTTAACTCTTTAACTCTCAGTGATTCTCAAACTGGGGGTCGGGACCCCCCAGGGGATTGTGAGATGATGATTAATTGTTTTCCTGTGAAATTCTCAGTAATTTAAAAATTTGAGGCCTCCTTTGTTAAGTAAATAAATTGAACAACCTGCAAATGGAGCTGTTCTCCAGGTGGACTGATCACCGCTCTGGATATGCAGCCTGTGAGGGGGGAGGGTTTAAAGGATCAAGAGCGAAAAAGTTTGAGAACCATTACTCTAAATGAAACATTCTTGTCAAAGCATGCATACTCTAAATTAAATCATCTTTACTCAAAATTCAAACTTTTATACTAAAATTGTGTTTAAATTAAATTAAATTAATTAAGTGTATTTAGTTCAGTTCAGTTGTGTAAGCCCATTTTCTAGCAGCCACTTTACATCTCTGTAATTACTTATGTTAAAAAGTATAGTAATCATTTGTTTAATTTCATTTGGATACATGTAATGGCATTAGAGATGGCCCTGGAGGGCTATTTAATATAATGAAAACATGGAGAGTGAATTGAGTTCTGCTAATATAATAGCTTGAGGATTGAAATTCCCTCAGCAGGCTGTTCCCATTGAAAGCTTTTTGTTTAATAGCACGTCTCTCTTCACATATCTATAATGGAGATATCTTGTTCTATATGAGTGGCACAGGTTCTCGCTGGCATATTGGCATATTGCAAGTACTGTCTTCAGTAGCAGAAAGTACCAAACAATTTTTCCTGCTCACACTTCTCTTTTCTTTCTGGTCCCTATAAAGACACCTGGTGACCCTATTTCTGACTACAGTTGAAACCCCCAAAGTGCAGCAGCTTACAAAAACAAGTAGTAGAATCAGAATATGCCCTGGTAACAAAGCAGGCATCTGGTTTCTGTGTGGCAATATGTACTCAGTTCTGCATGTCGGGCTAGGAGTCAGTCTGTTGTTTGTGTCGTCTGGTGCCTGAGACACCTAGCAGAGGTGAGGGTTTCCTGTCAGGGCTGTGGTGCGGGTGAGTCGTGCACAAGATGTTTTGTCTCGTGCCGTAATATCCTGCCAGCTGCAGCAGGCACATCTGGCTAAAAACTGCTGTGACGAGGGAGAGGCTGGTCACCAGGGTTCACACACAGGCCTGAAAAGTATGTAAAATGATTTATATGAATTCTAAACAGAGAAAAAAAAAACAAGATTGATTAGAATTTTACCACCGCCACATTGCAAAGTCAGCGATCAATGTCAGCAAGGTGGTTTTGTGATTAGAGGTTATTATCAAATGAAACTGGATCATCCACCCTGCTGTAGTGCCCATGAGCAAGACACTAAATCCCTACCAGGTCTAGTGGTAGGGGGCAAGTGAAAAGATTCATTTCTCCTTCAGGGATCAATGGAATGTCACAAAATGGTGTAAAACAATAAAAAAACAGGAAATAAAACATCTGTGAAGTCTTAACACTTCTGTCTAGAAATTTGTAGAATTTTAAAATGACAAATGCAAAGACCTGATTACAGCCCAGCTTAATGTCGAGATACTGCAGCAGGCCTCGTTGTCTAGACATGGCAGTGTTGTGGGTAAGACCACCAGTGTAAAGTGACTCTAATGGACCACATGCACACTCCTGCAATATGTAATCACAACACCAGGGAAATTACACCCTCAAAGTTATGAGGAGGACGGTTCATAACACGGGACAATTGCAAAAAGTGAGTGTAAAGTGTTTTTTAATAGTGTCATAATGATCTCAAACACATTCCGAAGCCCTAACTCACAGTAAAGCACTCCAGATGAGCTCGTCAGTTAACTTTAGCCTGCAGACCTGTGTGTTTATTTGACCTACTGACCTTTTAGCCATATCTGTTAGCAGACCTTATTGTGCATCAGCTTTGCATGTTATCTAGAGGTAAATAAATATAGAACTAGGGGAAAGCAAAGCCCTGTTTACATATTCTGGGTGCGTCTCGCCTCCACATCTCCAACATTTGATTCTCTGTGAGCCACACACTGAGATCGAATTTATCTGTGGTGCCAGGCATGAACTTGTTGGTCTTATCAAACCACCAGTCAGGCTCAATATTGAGAGTGCAGACATATTCAGTAGGCCTGGCTGTTGAGACATGGTGGTGTTGTGGTAATTCTAATGTACCACCAATGTAGACATACTCTAACGGACAACTCTAAGTCAAAGTTATTTATTAATTAATTAATTTATTTTATTAAGTGATTTTCTGTCTTGATCTATTTTACCCAGTTCTTGTTTGGTTTTGTGCTTGCGGAGATAAATAAAAGTAATTGACTGGCCTAAAGGTTAAATCTCCTCTCTGATGTGTCCTCCAGGCTTTGAGAACCCAGACGGTGAACTCAAGTGCCAACCTGGTGACTCTGCCAGACCTGAAGGCGTGGACCTTTTACTGCGTGAGCGTTCAGTCGCGCTTTGAGTACTACAATAAGTACAGCAACTTCACCGCACCCCACTGCTTGCAGACAGAAGGTAACACACCGTGTGAATCTGCCAGTCTCCCTGTGGAAACATATGAAAATGGCATAAATTAGTTGGGGCAGTGGGTGGGTGTTGAGTGGAGCTGATACAGATGATACACCATGTGATGTTACCCCACCTCTGAGTGGGTCATGGCTGTCAGCACCCACAGCGACTTCTGTTTTCACTCAGGTTACACACAGAAATATGACAAATATTCCATCATTTACATCTGACATTATAAAAACGGTATTTTTACAGCACCAGCCACCTCGCTTTACTGCTCATTGCCATAACAATGACCGTTTTTATTCAACACTATGCTTGTTTCGTTGTTCCCACAATGAAATTGGGGGAAGGGTTATAACTGTGTGTGTGTGTGTGTGTGTGTGTGTGTGTGTGTGTGTGTGTGTGTGTGTGTGTGTGTGTGTGTGTGTGTGTGTGCGCGCGTGCGCG
>OMKZ01003458.1:14740-31411 GCA_900302535.1 Neoniphon sammara | reverse complement strand
CAAATATGTGACATGTTGTAAGCAATCTATACTCCCTTATAGGGACACAACCATGAATTATGGGTTTTTATTTTTTAACAGATAAATACATGGAATTTGATCTTAACGACCAAGGAGAGATAGGTAAAATTGCACTTTTATCTTTGCTTGACCATAAAAAGTGTGTAATCCTAATACATACTGTAGATCAATCTTCAACACTGTTTATCAATAAGCCATTTGTGCCACATAGTACATCTCTTTTAATCATGGCCTTCAGTATTGAATTACAACAAAGATGTCCACTCAGATAATAACTGTCACTTCTTTCATCCATTAATTTGACAGATATGATGGCATTAAAACGAATGCTGGAAAAACTGGGAGTGGCCAAAACTCACCTGGAACTGAAAAAGATGATGTCAGAGGTTGTTGGTGGGAAAATGCAAGACAATAAGCCTAGTGCTATCTGTTACACCGACTTCTTGAAAATGATGCTGGGGAAGAGAAATGCAATTCTAAAACTGTGAGTCTGAGGACAACCTTATCCACAGTACCTAGAAATAGGCCAGGTCACAGGAAGACTAGGGGCAAAGTAAGATTAAAATAGAACCAAGATCATTCAGAATTAACAGCTGATAGTTTGTGAATCAAAATTCATAATTATGTATGATGTGCTGGTTATGACACATTACTGTGGTTTAGTAAGTTAGTTGTTAAAAATGCAGAATTGGCCACTAAATAAACGGTCCAGTTTGAAAAACATTTGCATAAAGATCTGCCTGCTAAAGATTGAATGCTGAAATGTTATAATACAGCGTTACTGTATGTTATGTATTTTCTATGACATGTCATTTTCCATGTTTAAGGATTCTGATGTTTGAAGGCATGGGTAAAGACCAGGAGCCCACAGATGCTGGACCACCTCGTCGCAAGACCTTCTCAGACCTTCCCTGAAAGACCCATACAGTGTCTGTGATTATGACTTCTTATTTGCTAGAGACCAAAATAAACAAACGGGCTAAGGGATATAAATGGGCTAGGACACCTTACACCAACAAAACTACTGTATCACAAACTGTCTGTCTGTCTGAATTGTTTGCATGACAGATTCATTAAAAAGTGTATTTATCTGATGGAAACCTGCGTCACTGATTATATCCATAATTTGCTAAACTGGGGTTGGAGTATTTCGTCACACTTAAGGCACTCTTCCTTGATGTTATCGGATGATAATCTGATGAAATCTTTTACTTGTTAGGAGCACTGATGTATTATATTAATGATTAGGAGCGTTGGTTTAACACACATTACTCTCTTTTCACTTTAGTAATCCCACCTTGCGTCATGACGTTTACTTTGAAAACCCCGGAAGACCGGAAGACTTGTAATTTTGTCAACCAAATCGTAAACTAGCTAAGCCTGCTAGTTCATGTAACGTTATTAATATAAGGGTAAGTAAAAGCGGCTCTTTGTAAACTGATATATTTAGTTTTAAGACAACTGGCTATATTCAAAATGTACTTTGCTAAATATCACTGATTACCGTATTAGTTGTAACAATGTGGAACTGGATAAACGTGTTAAGTCAGGAGCTTAGCTAGCAGTTAGCTAACAGTGGTAGACAAACCCAAGCTAAATGGAAGGCTATTCACGTTTAAATAAATCGATATGTGTAATATCCTCGAGTAAGTTATTTCACACGAATAGTAGAGTGCCTGCGTGGTGGGATTAATCTCCCCATCACAACTTCAGTGTTGAATGCTGCAGGTTTCTAGCTAGCCAGCGCTAGATAGTTTACGACTTTACGTTAGTGTTGACGTTAAATGCATCACGCTCCACCGCTGAACTTGTTTTGGTTTGCCAGGAGGATGAGCAGTTCTGAAGAGGTGTCTTGGATATCCTGGTTTTGCGGGCTGAGGGGAAATGAGTTCTTTTGTGAGGTTGGTCTGTGGTAACCTACTCTGCAGTCTCAAGTTCACTTAATTGTTGTGATGACCTGTTACTGTCATTTGATGAAGCAATAGCGCATCTCACACTCTAAAAAAGTTGCACACTGTAGGTTTACAGTGTCCAAGATTTCACATCTGCACAGCTCACATTCAGTTGTAAAGGAAACTTCTGCTTTCCCACATTATATCTCACTTTTTTATTGCACTGAACACATACCTGGTGGCATCTAAAATGTTGGCTGCTGGATGAAAGTGGCACTTAACTTTTCTTTGTACCAATGAGTAATTAGAATCAATACCATAGGGTGGGCCCTTACCAAAAGCACCTCATAGTGTATATGTATACATTTTTAGTGTGAAGCACAGGAGGAGGAGGTGTTGCAGTCGTTCACACTCAAAATATAACAACTTCCTCCTACTATTTGCTGCTAAACTGTTCCACTGAAGCATGCTGAACGTAAGAGCCTTGATCAAGAGGTGTTTTAAAGAGACATGTCAAAGGGAAACACTTAAAATACCAAGACTGGGATTTGTGTGGCTAATGTCATGTTGGCATTAGTGTGTGACCCTGGAGTGTCCCATAGGCTAACACTCACACAACCCAATTCTAATTTTAACTCCTTGCTTTCTTCATTGGCAACATCTGACTAATCCTTTTAAGCTCTTATGCAATGCTTTGACATCAATGTGTTGTAGCAGTGTGCTGTAGCAGCATGTAATAGATGCTGTGGATTTCCATGCATTGTCCTCTCTTACTATATTTACAGGTTGATGAAGACTACATACAGGACAAGTTTAACTTGACAGGTTTGAATGAACAGGTGCCCCACTATCGCCAGGCTCTGGACATGATTCTGGACCTGGAGCCAGGTGAGAACATCAGGGAAACAGCTACCCCCACATGCAATTAGATCACACACTGCCATTGACTTAACTTCATAAATTACTTCAATTTGACAGATGAGGAGCTTGAAGACAACCCCAACCAGAGCGACTTGATAGAGCAGGCAGCAGAGATGCTCTATGGCCTTATTCATGCACGTTACATCCTCACAAACAGAGGCATTGCACAGATGGTAGGCTGCATCACTGAATGAGTCTACATTTCAAATGCTTTAGATAACTGTTTATCTCATTTGATATTTTTCTGTGCTCCCTGACATACACTGACAATGCTTTCTGCATTTATTGTTCTGAATAGTTGGAAAAGTATCAGCAAGGGGATTTTGGTTATTGCCCCAGAGTCTATTGTGAAAATCAGCCTATGCTTCCCATTGGTAAGTCGGACTTGTTTCATTTCCTTCACATAAAACATACCCAAACTTGCACATGAGCTGTGCTCCATATTTGACCTTTGGCAGTGTTTATGAATGAAGACATACACTCTGTTATTCTCTTGCCCTGTGCAGGTTTGTCAGACATCCCAGGAGAAGCCATGGTGAAGCTTTATTGCCCAAAGTGCATGGATGTGTACACACCAAAATCCTCCCGACACCACCATACAGATGGGGCCTATTTTGGGACAGGTTTCCCCCACATGCTTTTTATGGTGCACCCAGAGTACCGTCCAAAACGTCCAGCCAACCAGTTTGTGCCAAGGTTTGTTTAACTTTGTGTCTCACTTTATTGGCAGCATTAATATATTGACTGTATGATTTACATATTCTATATATTACTGAATCAAAGCTAATTCTTTGTGCTCATTTTAAAGCCCCAACAAAAGAAATTATTTCATTCTGTTTTTAGGCTATATGGTTTCAAGATACACCCAATGGCTTATCAACTCCAACTTCAAGCTGCTTCAAGCTTCAAGAGCCCAGTGAAGACAATTCGCTAGAACTTAACCTTGACCAAGACAGTGCATACAGAGACTTTTTTTTTTGCCATTTACTGCTTGTTTGAAGCAGTGGATTATGTAATCCCAGTAAATGCTTGTACAGACCTCTCAACCCATCTCAATGCCAATAGACATATTTAGGTCCTATTTTAGATCCATCCATTTCCTCTTGCGGTAAAACAGTTACAGTTTAGCAGAAGTTTTTTTTTTCTTTATTAAGTGTCTTCCCGTTATTATTATGCATAAACATCTATTTCCTGCTATTGTTTTACCTGGATTGATATTAAATTTAAATCTGTTTTCCCTTAATCAGAAAAATAATTGCAATTCAGTTATTATATGAGCTTTGGTTTAGGTGGCTATTTCCTGGTGATTAGATCTAATAGGAAATCCTACTACCAGCCCCAGATTGGTCAGCCTAATCAGTTATGCAGTGGGTTGTTACTTTTGAAAAATGTTAAGTGGGGTAACATCGCACTTACCTTTGCTCCATAACAAATGTTGAAATGTGCATAAGCTTTGCTCCTCTCAGGGTGAGGGCATCATTTTTTGATAACAAAAGCAGATGGACATCATTCGGTAGCAATTCTAAGAAACAAAGAATTCCAAGGTCGAAAGTCAGGTTGCTGTCTTGAAGGTGTACCTTTCCTTGATTTCCATTTTATTGTTATGGTAAACCGTTTCATTGAAAGAGTGTCTGTGCACTTCCTTCATTGTTAAAGCACCTGTAACATCAACATATCCTAATAATTCTCTTTCTCTGCAGCTATACAACGTTTACATTATGGTACCACAGTCTAGAAACATGGTAGAACTTTTCTCTGTCTCAGATTTTGGTGATAATAATCCTGATGATTGACTGTTTTCAAATATGCAGCAGCATCAACTATGAAACAAGTGAATGGCATTAAATATTTATTTCTTATGAAGATCTCATTCTTCCTTTTTTTAAAATCTAAATTAGGTGTGATTTACAGACACACTAGACAGACTCTAAAATGCAAAATAATGCATATTTTATTTTTTCATAGAAAGACAGGGATGAGTCACAAGAAAGCAACAATATTTTCCGATGTCTAAAATCCCTACTTTTCTTGATGTGAAATTCTACTTTTTCCTTCTGGATGGGGTTGTAATTTTTGTAGCTACAATACCAAATCAAGTTTATAAAAGAAAAGGAAAAATAAAGAAAGAAAATGCTATGAAACATACTATCTAGGGTTTTCATATATTTTAAGCATTTTTTGTTCTATGGAAAAATACAGGATACAGCAAGTGAGAGCAAACTACTTGGTCTATGTGGTAAAAAGGCTTTACAAACTTGGTTAATAATGAATGCAATAATAAACATTGTGACATCTGTAGTAGAAGCCTGGAAACTGGCTTTTGTTGAAACATCACAGTACAACAAATCACATTAAACAGTTCCTACTTTACAAATAAATTACTGTATAGTAGAACATGTAAAAAAGACAAAAAATGTGCCCCGATGAGAGAAAAGCCACATACACTGGGACAGCTGCCTTCACCTCTTGCACGCATAGTTACTGTGACAGTCAAGCTTCATACTTATTGACCTCATTGGCTGAGTAAAAATGTACATTTAAGGTAGGGTTGGATATACATATTTGGACATTCCTCATACAATCATGGAGGTCTGTAGTCTTACAAAGAATATCAAAACCTGAGATAACAGACCAAAGCTGGTTAAACTTTTCATATCAACCAAGTATAATCAAATCAGTTACACTATGCTATTAACAAAAAGGGCAGAGGGAAGCACTCCTTTGTCATTCATAAATTCTGAAAAGTATGATGTACTCTGGTGGAACATAAGAGGAAAACAAATAAGACAATGATTCAGGGTGTCAGGCAAGACAGGTAAGGAGGTCTTTTATAGGGACCTCTCATTCAGAGTAAACAAAATGGTAACCTACCATTCAATGTGTAGATGGGTATGAATAACTTAAAAACTTCAATTTATACAAATACTATAAAAGCATCAATTCTATAAAATAGAGAAACATTTCAAAATAGATCAATTTTCAATTCAAACTTTACAATAATATGTAGGCTGCTAGAAGTTGGCTAGTTGGGGAAGAAAAGATTTAAGATTTTGTTTTTCTTTTACCTGAGCAGTGAACAAAGCCAAAGAACTGTCCAAATTTGAGCACAGAATATCTTTGTTCACATAGTTCAATGTGAGGTATGTCATTTCATTTAACAAAAAGTTTGCTCCTCAATTAAAAAGACATCAAGTAAACAATAAAGGAGTTCCCTTGAACATAATAGGATGTTCCCCTGCCAGCACCGAGGGAATAAATGCTGAAAATTATGGCTAACCTAGAGTGAAAACAGTGCATTTGTAAAAAATTAACAGAATGTAAAAATGTTGAATAAGTTTCAAAGTAAGAACCTAGGAAAATAAAAGCATTTAAAAGCAAATGAAACAGAACTCACTCAACTGATTTTTTTTAAAACCAATATAACTAGGCTTTTTGAACACCGGGATGAGAAATAAGCATTTGATCAAACTCAAGAGCACTGTGGAGCCCTTCTCTACCTACAAGATGCAGCCAGGCTGCAAAAAGAGATTCTCTACGAGGACTAGGATCTAATCAATCACCATTATTCTTAGGTGCAGAGGTGGACTTGAGACATTTTGTGGGTGTGTGTGCGTGGTAGAGCTGGTCACTGTGTGTTGGCCAGGGCGTACTGAGTGCTGCACTCTGACTTAGGGATGGGGTGGGGGATCAGTCGTATAAAGGAAGGTGGTCATTCAGTTACTTTGCTGATGCGCCGCCATCCTTACCCTGGAAGACACACATTTTGTGTACTTGTGTTAGTCTGAGTGGGTAAAGGCAAAATAAGGCCAGAGACCACTTGGATACTATAGTTAGAACATAAGATGTTATTCCTCAGTATTCTGTTCATTGCTAATATGTGTCATAGACAGATGGTTTGATAAATTTATTTAAGAGTACCTGGTCTTGGTCAGCTTCAGAGTCTGCTGTTATGACAATTCTCTTCTCTACGCGAGTCTCTGAAGATCCGCTTTTCACTACCTGAGGAGAAAGAAAAAAAGGTTATTGGAGGGGTCAGAGAGGCCGCAAAAGAAACAGAGAGACAGAGCATGATTGTACTGCTGACCTTAGAAATGTGAGTGGTAGTGGTGGTGACTGTAGTACCACTTGTAGTTTCTGAGGTAATGGTCCTGGTGCTGGACATAGTTGTGCCATCCTTGTCCCCATCTGCCTCATCAACTGTTGCCTGAAAAGCAGACCAAACAAGGCTGACTCAGTGCTTAGTTTACGGTTGATGACCCTGATCTTAGCCAGGGAGGGTGCAGTGCAGCGACATGCTCAGCTTGGAGCCCCTGACCTGGTCCTCCCAGACCTGCTTACTCTATAGCCAACTTCTGCTTTCATCTGATCCATGCAAAATGATGGTGACAGGTAGAGGTTGTCTATAGCAAAGACAGATCTGGACTGAGCAGGCAGCGGAGCCCCTACCTTTGAAGACTCATAGGTGATGGTCTTGGTCGGGACGATAGGGATCTCTGTGGTGGAGATGTCACTGGATAAGGAGTTGGAGACCGCTGTGATGGTGACTGTCTGGGTCTGCACCAGAGGGGGCTGTGGATGGGAGTATAGCCCCATGAGTGGCTGTGACCAGACACCTCACACCTATCACAGCAGCCATTTTATTTCACACATGCATTCCCTGCTAGCCATTCCCTGTGTAAACCAATTCTCATCATAAAAGTCCTTTCATCTGAGTAATTTATCAATTGTTACCACCATTGGGAACAAGAGAATTCCTTGCCTATTTCCCTTCCCACCACCAGCTATAGTGAAAAGCCAAGGGAAACAATTTTCAAGCCATAAGTGGATTGGATAGAGGATGAAAGCCATGTCAACATGCGAGAGGAGAAGAATGCACTAGTACTATGGCATCCCACCACCACAGTTGAAAACTCCTTACATCACAGTGCAACACCTCTGCAGCATGCTGTGTTACAATCAAACATGCTAAATTCACAGCACACTTAAAATACTACCTTTAAAAATTCACGGATTAGATTTAGCTTGGTTTTGATAGTGCTAATAGTGCTGCAGAGGGGTGAGCAAGTGTGCCAGCCGTGGAGTCAGAGACAGGTCAAGCAGAGACAGAGAATCAGCATCACCCTGAGGAAGTCAGGGGCGGCTACCTGGCAGCAGCGTATGACATGGGGACCACCGCTCATGAAATAGGAGGCTGGGGAAGATCCAACTATCCTCCCAGAGTACTCCAACTCGGTATATGAAGCTTCTTCCTCCTGCTCCTCCTTCAACCGGGTCTCATCTATAGCCAAACTGGAGGGGTGGTGGGAGGGAGGCAGCTTTGCCATCTCCACCTCTACGATGGGCACCAAGTACGTCTCAGAAACTACACCCTCTTCCTGATCACATGACTCTCCAACATCAGGGCAGTCATGGGCTTCAACACTATCAGGCTCACTCTTTCGGCTCACAGTGGGACTGGGTATGCCTGAAAAGCCCAAACTGCTGCTTGTCTCCTCATGTGCAGCCTTAGTGTCTGAACCATCCCTTATGGGACTGATGCACAAACGCTAGAAAAGACATAACATAGTCACGGTATGATAATGGATACATGAAGTATTTCCTGCTGACAATATTTGTTGTAATCTGCATTTAAATACATTATATATGAATTTATTTATGTAACATGCATGTCCACTTAGTATTCACTTTGTTAGGTACACCTCCCCATTTATGTAAACAGCTCACTCCAGTTTGACTCAAAAATAAAGTACAAGTATAAAACATACAGACAGAGTCAAGAGAATCAATTGTTCAACAGTATGGGCAGGTGGCAGTGGTCTAATGGTGTGGGGAGTGTTTTCTTGGCTACATATGACCAACTAATCCCTGTTTGAATGCCACACCAGGTGCATTCCTACATGCCAGTCTTCCCCTTTTTTAAATTGACACTTCCAGCAGGATAATGTTGAACTGGACAGATACACTGGCTCAAGATGGTGACTTTTATTGAAAAGGTGATGAAACCCTAAGGCAGAGAGGCCTTGCTGCACTAACCTCTATGGGTTGAAGGTGTAACCCCTGTTGCATTTGTGACCACACCCAAAAGTGATATAGGCCTGCCAACTGTGGCAAAATTACATCACTGCGGCAAGCTGAAATTTTCACCCACTAGATGCCAGCAAAATCTATATGCTCTGCCTGGGTTTCATGCCTCTTTAAATGACCCGCTCAGTCCCAGATCTCAACCCAATAGAGCACCTTTAGGGTGAGGTGGGATACCTGTTAGCAGCATGAATGTGCCACCAAAAAATAAGCAGGAGCTACAAGATGCTATCATGTCAGCATGGAGCGTCCAGCACGTTAATGAATCCAGGCCTCTAAGATTTATTTAAGGAGTAAGTACACATGATAAAGACTGCTTCAATGAAACATCTGAAATTTAAAGGAGAAAATACAGGCTCCATGAAGGGAACAAACTTAATGTACTGTATATGGAATGCCTTTTATTCTTTTAGTCAAAACTGATTGTCAAAAAGACATGCAACAGGAAATCTCTTACTACATATTGCATTTGCTACATACTGTAATTACCAAACACTGGTGAAGGACAAAGAGGTTAATGTGCATTGCTATTAAGCTGCCTCAAGGTCTCCCATCACAGAAAATACTGTATGGTGTGACAAAGAATACTGAAAAATTATTCCAGTAACCAAACTTTATGGAAAATTCTCAGAAGGTATCAAGTGCTGAGTTCATGTGGTTTCAGGAACACATGTATATATAAAAAAAACATATCACAGTGTCATCGATCAGCTAATCCTAAGATAATGTCCTTAGACAACTGACAAATTACCTCAAACTGTGTATAAAATCAGACTTAAGTGGACAGACATCAAAAACTCTCCAGATAAAAGCCAAGTGTGAAGAAATGTTGGTGTATGTGTCTATGTCAAGTCCAACAGACATCACAGAAAATGCAAAAGGGAAGTAGCTTGATTGTCATTTTCAGTCTTAACCAGTCTTTGGAGAACAGGTCTGGAGGGACCAAAGATATTGTACTGCAGTGAGAAGCACGTGGGGAGTGAAGGTCTAGTTCCACAAAAGCCAGAAAAGGGCAGCTTCCCGAGTAGTGGAGCAGGAGCAGAGGAGAATGAGAAAGGAAGAATGCAACAGTGATGTTGTAGAGGCGGTGGAGGAAGGAGAGGAGGAGAGGAGGAAGCTAGAGGTTGATGGGTAGATGACTGGGTGCGATCTCCACAGGTCACACTCACACGTGTGTGGGACTTCCGCAGGGTCAGGACGGCCCCTCAGCTCCGTTTGGAGTAGAAGTCTAGGAGGGGGCCGCGCGGGAGGCGGATGACAAACTGAGGGAGGAGGGGGAGGAGGGAAGAGAGATGAAAAGGAGGAATTTTGAAATGTCTACAATGACCGGGTGTGAACTGAAGTTGTAAAAGCCTGAGTTGGGCAATTTTTTAAATGCTCATCAAGCCAGATTTAATGCAGAAGTCTTAAGTTGAACTGAAGTAAGATTTTGATGACCTTTATTGTTGTCTAGAAAATGGACATGGTCCTAGCACATGCATTTTAACATGCATTTTTACTTTTTATTTTTTTCCCAATTTCCTGTAACCCTTGATATATTCACTTCACACTTAAGGCTACAAGAAGACTGAAAGTCCTCCACTCTTGTAGTATTATTATTATTTATACAAGGGATTCATTTTGTTTTCCCACATTTTTTTATTTAGGAACACTTAAGTTAGCTACAGTCAACTGTAAGAGTCAGTACAGCATGACCTGCAAATAATATCCATTCCCACTGAAGATCATGCAGTATGACAATTTGATTGATAATAATTTGGCCTCAAACAATGACACTTTTGTGTGCACTCCACTCAACAGGAAAGACTTGTTACAACCTTATTAATGCAGCCTGTAACTGATTTTAAGAAATTGAAGAAAGCTGGAAAACCGGCTTAGTTCTGAGTTGACAAAACTAATCCAAGTTCTATACTTAATTATAAGAAAACTATAAATGGTCAGTTTAAAAAAGGACAATGGGGAACTGAAAGGGGAACCGGATTTAAGACTTGTTACAGCCTTACTAATGCAACCTGGAACTGATTTTAAGAAAGTAAAGAAATAAAGCTGGCAGCTTAGCTTAAACCAGCTTAGCTCTGACTGAACAAAACTAATCAAAGTTTTATACTAAATTATAAGTAAACTATAAATGCTCAAAGGACGAAAAGGGACCGACTGTCAAAGGACATGAGGTCCAGGTGTGTGCAGTGAAGTACACATGCATATTGTTCTGAGAGTGGACATGCAGCACAAAGAAAGCAGTCATCATGTGGTGAAAAAATATCACTGTATTTAAGATGTTTCTTACTTTTAAAGAACAACAGACACCCTGTCTAATGTGTCCTGACAATGTACTCTGCTTGGAGATATTAAGTGAAAGTGTAAAACTGGACTCTGTCCAGCAGTTACGCTGCAGATGACCAAATATTACACCAAAATGGCATGCAGAACAAACCTCAGCATATTACAGATGGTTATTCATGTGATGCCACGTGAGCTATGTGGGGATTGTGATTCGAGTCTAGCTACTAAAAAGTTGTCCTGTAATCATTACTATAGTACTACTAATGTCAGTAATGATATAATTATACTATAGTTAGATTAGAATCCTGTAAAAATTGCATGTTAATATTGGAGAAGCAGGGTACAGAGCTGACTGAGATAGTTGCGGTACAACTGTGAATGAGGCCTTTCTCCACACAGAGAAACTAAACAAGGTTTGGAGAAAGCAGGCAGCATGAGGTTAAAAGCAAGGGGGAAGAGCATGTACAAAGCAAAGAGCATGGGAAGTGGAAGGAAAAATGTTCAGCGATGTGGGGGGAAAGAGAGAGAGGAGAGGAAGACTGATAAAATCCACATTCTGCTCAGTGTGAAAACGTGCAAAAAGTCAGGAGTGGTCTTCATAGGGTCATGCAGAAATCTTTCCACGTCAAGTCTGTTGGGTCATGCAATGCATGTAAGGACAGGTTAAGGGCTCAGAGGCATCCACTGTACAAGATGAACCAACTGGGTTTGCAGAGTGGAGAGCCTGTTCCAAAGACAACTCATCCACATCACTCTCAAAAGTGAAAGCACAAACATCATTCAACAAGTCCAACGACATCCTTCATACACATGCATGTGCTGCATACAACATGCCATAACCTTGAATAGGTCTGCACATGCATTTAATAATCTAATATAATAAAAATATCAAGATTGACAAATGGTGATCCCCTCTGAGATGGAAAAGTATCTGATCTTAAGCAGTAGTCAAAAAAACAGCCGCAATGTTCAAAATGACACAGGATTTCAAAATATCAAAATCCTGCTCAAACCTCAGACATTTTTCAGAATTTCATTCTCTTCTGTGCCATCACAAATTCATGCAGATTGCTCACACTGCAAAACCACACAAACTCAATAAGTGCAGCGGTAGTTTCCAATCCAAAACAATCATGTACAAAGATGTGGAGTCAAAATGGAAAATGTAAGAATTCCAAAGTCAATTCAGGAACTGATCAACTTCATGAGTTAATTTTTTTTTGTGGTCTAATTAAGTTGATTTTGTTTACTCCATTTCCTGAACTGACTTAGTCTAAAACAACTACAGAGATTTGGTGTCAAGTGGCAGGTGTGAAAGATTTACCCCATCGGCACTGGGCAGCGGCTGGCCGTTAATACCCAGGGTGCGGAATGGAGAGTGTGTGGACAGGCGCTTGTCCCATTCACTGGGCTTGGGATCCGGGACAGCTTCCATGAAGTTCCTCTTCAGCTCGCTGATACTAGCATGATGCCTGAGCAGGTCCTCCTGAGGCTTATCAAACTCCTACACCAAGGAAAGGGGAGGGGATACAGAGAGTGTGTAGGGTAGGGAGAGAGGGGAAGGCGCCCAGAAATTTGAGCAAGGAGACAATTGGAGCAAGTAGGTAACAAGAGGAGGGAAGGTAAGTGGCGAGGGGAGATCCATGGATCGATAGTGGAGGTTGGATGGAGAGGGAAAGGGAATAGTAAGAGATGTTTGTGTTTGGGAGTGAAGGAGAGTGACAAACAGGAGGGAATAAGGAAAAGTGAGATAAAACAAAGTCAGATCGTGGTGCTTTTCTGTTAACCTCATGAAATTTGTGTTGATTTATTGCTGATTTAATTAAAGCAGAAGCATGGTTATTTGGTTTTCATGGACCTCTGAAAGGTACAGTTACTGAGAACTGGCCAGAGCTCAATCATGCTGCAAATTCTCAGTAGATTACTAGGGACTCCATTTTACAAATTTGGCAAATTAACCCTGGATTTTGACTCATGAGATCACTCATAGATTCACAATAAAAAAGGACACAGATTCATAAGGAGTCAATGTCATGATTTACAAAAGTTGATTATTAAAGATTATTTTGACTTCTTGATGGGTAGGGTTTACAGACTATTAAGGAGAACAGCATTGTTTTATAGCATTTGGCAGTAAAACATGTTGAAAACAGGCTGCAAATCAAAGAGCAAGACAGGTGATGTTAGGAGACGCGGTACAAGTTGTCACAGATGCAGCCCCAGTACTGATGGAGATCTGTCTGTTTTTAATGGGAATGACAAAAGCAACAACAGCAGCACTGGTGTACTTAGCAACACTTAACACTAAGTTGTTCTTTGTGGACCCATTTGCTTAAATCAGTAGAGAGCATGATATAATATTGACACTCATGTTACTATGCAGACTCAAAGCATGCTCTCAAAGTTGCAGTGAATGTAACTGTATTTTAACTGCTTAGCCCACTACTGCAGTAATCACAAGTCACATAGTGCTAAAGAGCAACTTAATGCTAAGTGATTACCAAAGTTTAATTAATTTCATACATGACAGCAAAGATGTATGACTGGGCAGAATTGTTTCAGTTTACATTCCTGCGGTCAAAAGCATTAATATCCGGCTAGAATTGCAGAGAAAAGCTTAATGCACTACATGTCATGAGAAAGAAGAAAAACTGAGTTGGAAGAGCAAAAGCAGGAGCAGGAGAATACTGATGATCTGGAGAGAAAAAACAGATCACTTATTGAAAATGATACTGTATGTGAATTCTGGGTAGAAAGGGAAAACAACCTGGAAAAGCTAGCTGAGATAACATTTTAGCTCATCAGTCACATCACAGGGCTGATGATTTGGGGCACTTTTACGGATGCTATGAAGTACAGCATCTAAACTCCCTTTCATATTATAAATGCATGTTTGTGTAGACCTGAGCATGTACAGGGGCCCTGATCCTGATAAAATACTTATGTGTCATAAGCTCAACAGCACTCTCCTGAAAACAAGTCACTGGATTAGAGTTATATTGCCACACACAAACACAATCATCATCAGAGTAATCTACGTAGCCAATCAAATATGCTGGTGCAAAAAGTGTGAATCATGCCACATGCAAGCGTGATAATGAACAGCAGCCAGTGAGCCAAAGAGCAAGAAAATACAGCTAGAGACCGAAATCTCCAGAAGGGATACAAACCTCCAACATTAAAATGCTATGTCTGATATAAATTGAGTCACCCTCAATTTTCTTAGCTCTTTTCTGTGAAAAATGAAAGAACAAAAAAGTGTGGGTTGGTTTTAGTTTCCTTGTGTGACAGCAGCAAACTGCCACACCTTGGACATGCATTGCTACTTTATTCACTACAGTGCTAATACAGTAGACAAGAGGAGGAGAGACTGCATGCAAAACCGTTGGCGGCCAGGTGACCACAGAGACCAAAGACAACATGACCCAAGGTATGCTAACAAAGCAGGGAACCTGGGGGTCCATTTTAGTACAGTGCATTTAATATATCATCATGCATGTGCATTCCAGGGTTTAAAACAACAGCAAGCAATGAGATAACACTAATTCCTGTAACGTTACACTTTGCTTATTTGTGCAAAATATATAGCTTGAGGCACACACAGCCATTTCATATTGAAATTATACAAACTGGTAATTACAGTTGCACGCTGCTTGGATACTCTATCCATTCTGATATTTTTCATTAAAATATGTGGATCGAACCTGACTGAGATGTCATTAAAGACCTAATAGTATGGGAGCAGACATGAGGAGAGGGTGAGATTAGTCTGTTGGATGAAAGGCTCGGTGTTATCAGAATGGGGGTGGAGAGATGACTATGAAACACGCCTGAAATACCACACGAAGAATCTGACCTTGCGCATTCGCACCACCTCCGTGCTCGTCTCCTCAGACTGTCGTTACCCCGGGGAGGAGAGAGGAAGGACACATGTTAGCATCCTCTACCTTCAACATTCACACTTTAACCATAGTGGAAACCAGTGCTCCGAGGGGCGACATGCATGAGGCCAGTGTCTGACACTAACCTGAAGCTGAATGTGCCCATTGATGGTAGGTATCAGTGTAGAGGCTACTTCTCTCTGGTCCCTCCCCACTGCTGGCTACAGCAGCAAGAGAGACACAGTTCACACTCAGGCTCAGAGAAAAATCTCTCCCCTGTGCTTCAGCATCTTTTATCATTAATATATGAAGTTTTTATATTCAAAGAGTTTCCATTAACATTAATCAAAATACTCAGATTACCACTAAGAGGACACGTGAATCATCTGACACTTGTATTGCACCAAGTATCCTAATAGGCAGATAAGATCTACTTACATATGATACATCCCTTTGCTTGAAGGTCTGATTTAACACAACTGAAATGTGGAAAAAAGTGGCAAAAAGTACAAGTCAGAGGATAGTGATTAGAGAACTCAAATACCTTGCCCTCAGCGTCAGTTTTGGGGGGCTCCACAGTTTCTACAGTGACTTCCAGCTTTCTTTCCTCGTGGCGGATGGACTTTATAGGAGTGGAGGTCTGGGGCTGTTCTAGGGCCATGGGGATCCCTGCCTCTGCCAGGGCAGCCTGGGAGAAGACTGGAGCACTGACCGGACGGGTGCCCTTCTGTGTGCTCACCACTGGACAAAACAAAGATAAAAAGGAAACGTTAATGAAAGGCAATGTGCTTTAGCAGTTCATGGGGTAAGATGATATGCAGAGCTGAGATCACAAAACCCTCTGAGGGAGCAAAGTGCACATAGAAAAACAAACAAACAAACAAACAAATCTATGAATAACACTCACGAACGCATAAAAGCAAACAGCCACGCCATACTTACAGTAGGTCTGAAGCCTCAGTGTAATCATGTAAATGCGCACACTGCAGGGGTATACTATACCTTAACTGCTTGCTTCATCCTGATCAAAAATTAGCAGCAAATGGCAAAACTTGAGGTGAGCTGGAAGCGAATGTCCATGATGTGAAATGAGAGCAAAAGCACTGTTATTCATTCTCGCAAACATCCGATGATGGCTGAAAAGGCAGATATTGTCAGGCTGCGAAGAGCTAAGAAGCTCAATGTGGCTGAGATGTTGAAATGTCAAGATGAAGAAAGTGTCAATTTCTTCAATATGCAAAAAAAAAAAAAAAAAAGCATGATGAGAGGTCGCTGAGCAAGGGTGAACATGCATTCCCATCTCTGGACAAATCCTCTTCTGAAGTCAGGATATATTACAGAAAGGCTGCAAAGTTTTGGCTTAATATTAGTAAGCGTTCCATGAAGCCAAATTATATGTGTGAGTTGCACATCTGAAAGAGAACAAAAATCAGCACAGGAAAAAATACCTGACTCCTTGAGGTCAACATCTAGCAGAACAAACCAATCATCAGAGATATCTCTCTGTGTTACTGGGCGTCTCTCCTCCAGGATCCTTTTCTCAAACAGCGGTCTCCTCTCGGGAATAACAATCCTTGTTTTGGTCTCAGTGG
>OMKZ01003458.1:1299-14656 GCA_900302535.1 Neoniphon sammara | reverse complement strand
AAAAATATAAAATATAAAAAACACCTGCTCTTTCAGTGAAACAGAGTGACCAGTTGAATCCTAATAATAGCTGATATAAGGGCTGTTGAGTCTTGAGACAAAATTCAATATTAGGAGGGAAGATCTAATGCTATATAATTAATCAATGTTGGTATTTACAAATAAACCACCTATCTCCAATGATCAGGAGAATGACTGGCATAATAATCAATGTGGATTGAATTTTAGCATGGTGATGGTACCTGATTTCTTAGGGGCCACATCCAGAAGTATAAACCAATCATCTTCCACCTCTCTCAGTGGCTGAGGTGGTTTCTGCTGTCGGATCTTTTCCTGCTGCCACCTCTCCTCCACTATAGTAACTCTCTTCTGTGCTCTCACTTCTACAGCTGAAAAGTCTTTAGAGGGCCTTGCCTCAGGGTACACATGGACACGCTCAGCCACAGCAACTGAGGTAGAACACGAACACACACACACACACACACACACACACAAATAAAATCAAACTGCGCCACCCACTGAAATGCAGTTAGTTAAAACCAGTCATCTCCTTTCACTCCGCATTAAAGCTGCTTGCTCATGCCTCTCCTCCACCACTATCACCATCTCCTCCATAGTTTTAAGTTTTGTACTTTCTGCTTAATACATTCTGTAGCTACTGGGAGTCCTGAGACAAACAAAAAGCTACCATAAACTTAATAATGTTCAACACGTTTTTTTTTTAATTTGAAGCTGTCAGAATTTAGGCCAAATCCTCACACTTGGAAGTATGGTGGTCTCAGTGAGTGCACCATCCCACCGGATCAAACAAACACTGATGCAACACTCTCTGCAAATCCAAAACAATAAACTGTCATTGCCCTGTGTTGTTCTAGCTTATTTCTTCACTGACCCTGTGAAACACAGCATGTCATATGACTTTAACTGCTCCCACATTGCAAGCCTTTCTCGAAAGGACTTTTATAATGCCTTACTATTAATAAAATGTTGCTTATTTATTTGTCCTTAATTCATCCCATATAGTTGAATTCTTAAATACAGAACTGGAATCATCATAACTGATCATATTGAGACACTCATAACTCTAAGACACAACATATTATTCTGTCACTAATAAATAGAGCAATCACTTCATATTTTAAAGGAATAATGAGAAATCTTTGATCTATTCATATTAGCAACAGTCACATATAAAACAGTGAAATACCTGGTACTTTAGGTGCAACATCTAGTAGCACAAACCAGTCATCATCCAGCCTTCTTGGCTGTGGTGGTTTAATCTCCACTAACACCTGAGGTTGTCTCACAACTTCTACAAGGGCTTGCTTTGGCTCAAGGGCTGCCACCACATCCTGAACACGTTCAACCACAGCAACTGACACAGAAGAATGTGGGTTATTAAAAGTCATTTCAAGACAGAAGCAGATCAAAAAGCATCAGCTATTCAGTCAGGCCAGTTTGTTTGGTAGCCATGTGTCAGACACAACTTGAAAAAGCCTTGAGGGGAAATTTGCCTTTGGTAATGAAAGGTACCTGGTGGAATGACAACAGGCTTTTCACGGATGATGTTGAACAGGACAAACCAATCATCTTCTCTTTCTGACAGCGGTGCCATTTGGGACAGTTTAATTTCAGACAGATCTGCCTCAGTTTGCCTGCTGTCCACACCAATTACCACCTTCTTCCATGTTCTAGTCTCAGTGGTTGTCACCTCAGCCACAAAGGTCTTCCTCACATCCTGAACAATTTTAACAGGAGCAACTGGCACAGAGAGGAAAGAGCCAAAGGAATTGAGGGACACATATCCATGAAACAAATGTGAAAACTGAAAAGAAAAAAAATCAGCCAATGTGGCAGTGAACACAACCTACACCAAGTGTGGCCAAAAAAATTATGCATTTAAATTCTGGTGACAGGGTATGCAAACAGTGTCATAAGAAGTATACCTGGTGGTACTATGACTGTCTCCTCACGTATAGCATCAAACAGCACAAACCAGTCATCATCTCTCTCAGGCAGCGGCTGGGCAGGCTGCTGTCTAATCTGCTCCAGCACAACCACCTCTGGTTTCCGCTCTACGGTTTTCACTTCAGTTACAGGTTGGAGGACATCTGGATAAACTTGGTGCGTTACAGCCTGAGAAACTGAAAACAAATGCAATTCATAGTACAACTTCAGCTCGAGCGGAAACTGCAATAGAAGCCACACATTTTGATTGAGCCGACAACAGAAGCCATCTCTGGTTAGTTTGCTTATCACACACTTGATCTCAGGAGGTTTAGATGGAAGTGGGTACCTGGAGGCGAATAGGGAGCTTCCCTGGGAACGACATCCAGCAGCACAAACCAGTCATCATCTCTTTCTCTCACTGGCTGGGATATTTTCTGCTCTGGAATAATCTGCTTGGGAGGCCTCTTGTCCTCCTCTTTCTGCACCACCATCTCTTCAACTATGACCACTTCCCTGGACTCTGTTACCACTTCAACCACAGTGGAAATGCCTTCTTCTGGATAAACCTGAACATACTCCTCCCTGGTAACTGATGACAAAGAGGCAGATTTCTAAGACCAAGAGCCTAAAAGGTAACGATTAAGCATATACATGTTTACGGTGGAACTGAGAAGCAACAGCTGGAGATTCAGCAATACCTGGTGGCACAAATGCTGGCTTTCGAGGAGGAACATCCAGCAGTACGAACCAGTCATCTTCTATCTCTCTCACAGGCCGTGGCGGTGCTATTTCTTGCAGGAGACTTAAATCTTGTTTCATCTCTGTGCCTTCTACTACAAGCTCCATTCTTTTTTCTCTCAGTTCGACTCTCGTCACTTCAACCAGAGTGACACGTTCTTCTTGAGATACTTGAACACGCTCCACAACAGCAACTAACACAAAAGAGATAAGCATCCTCAGACACTACGAACTATAAAGGAGGTTTAAGAATATGGGCTTCTGCAAAGCTCAAGGGAGTTGCTTATGATTTGGCCAAGCTGTGAAGCAGTGCAGGGGATTTTATCAGTACCTGGTGGTACATAAGATGTTTCTCTGGGAACAACATCCAACAACACAAACCAGTCATCTTCTCTCTCCATAACTGGCTGCGGTGGGATTTTCTGTACATGTCTTGGTTCCTCTGCTCTTGGCTCTAGCTCTTCAATTACGATTTCCCTTCTCTCCTCATCTGCTGTAATATCAGCGTCTGAGGTGACACCTTGTGCACCCATCTGGTCAACTTCTTTCAAGGTAACTGATACGAACAGAGTCAAGAAACACAATCTTTTAACACAAGCGAGGACACAGAGTGCTAGAACACTGGCAAGCATGTACAGTGCAATGGCGCTTTCACAGGGCTGAAAAGCAAAGTGGCGGATTTTTTTTTTTTTTGCAGTACCTGGTGGCACATAAGCCATTTCCCTGGGAACAACATCCAGCAACACAAACCAGTCATCCTCTGTTTCTCTTGGGGTCTGTGATGGTGGGATTTCTGGCGCACGTCTTGCTTCCTCTTCTCTTATTTCTACCTGTTCAACTATGATGTCTCTTTTCTCCTCAACTGTTGTGATTTCAGTTGTTGAGGTGAAAATTTCTTTTGCGTCCATCGGAGCACGCTCCATCATGGTAACTAATATGACAGGAGTGAATAAACAGAATTCTTGAACATAGGAGGAAACAGGAAGTACTCCTATTGTACCTATACCTCTTCTACAATACTCCAAAACTGTACCTGACACTGATAGCTCTTTAATAAATATAAAAGAACACCAAACATAAAGAATATACATTATTAACAGAAGCAAGCCGCAGAGTGGTCGTCATATTTCTAGATGAACAAGAGTTTTAAGCACGAGGGAACAGCAATCAACAAGGGCAAAGAGCCGGCCTGTTAAAGTTTGTGAGCTGTCTGCCAAACCTAAAGAGGATGTTAAGGACTCAATAAGCACTTGAGCCAAGTCATTTATAATGGATAAGAAGCCACGACAGCGGATCATGTATCACACTTTGAAATCGACTCTTATAATGTGAGAGTAACCAACACACAAATCAGTTAGTTTCAGTGAGTTTAAGCGAGATGCCAAGGTTAGGGTGATGTTTTTCTTTATAAGTGGGCACAGAAAGCTGATTGCACACGGGCATACTGTACCTGGTGGTTTGACAATGGCCTTATATGGAGAGCGGTCAAAAAGTATGAACCAGAGATCCTTGAGATCCTCAGCCTGGCTCCGCTCTGTAACTTTTCTCTCAATTCTCTCCTCAATAAATTCTGTCTTACGCCATATCTCCTCTTTTCCTACCCTCTCCTCTGATATCAGACCAGGTTGTACCTGGTCCTCTTCCATATCCGTCTGTTGCTGCCATCTTTCCTCTACAATAGTCACTCTCTTTTTAGTCCTCCTCTCCACCCTCTGGGCTGTCACTACAGAGGTGGTGCTGGTGGTGGCATCTGAGTCAGACTTAAATTTCTCCTCAATCTCCTCTTGCCACTCCTTTTCTATCTGACGTAGCTTCTCTCTCAGTCCATCATCCTTCAGACTCTCATCTATCACCTCTTTCTCACTCTTTTGCTGCAGCTTGCTTTCTTCCTCTTCAGGCAACAAACCCTTTAAAAACACCTCCTTTATTTGCTCTTCCAACTCATCCACTTCCTCCTCCTCCTCCTTTGTCTTCATCTTCTTCTTCAGTGATCTTTCCTCTCTTATATACCTGACTTGTTTCACCTCTTTCTCAGAGTCTTCCTCCTCCTGTCTTAGCTTCTCTACTTCTTCTTTCCCTAATTCCTCTTCTATTGCTTCCTGGATTTTCTCTGCCAGCTCATCCACTTCCTGGAGCCTCTCCTCTAAAAACCTCACTTCCCTCAGCCTATTTTCCAAAACCTCCGCCTCTCTTAGCTTGTCTACCAAGGTCCCTGCTTCCTGTAGCCTCACAATGACTTCTTCACTGGTCTGTTTCTGCTCTGTCACAATTGTTCCTCGCTCATCGGTCTCCTGGGGCTTGAGCAGGGCTGGGGGAGAGACTGGGAGGAGCAGAGCAGAAAACACTGAGTAGAAGAAAAGTATGAGAGGAGCTAAAATGGGTTATGGATGCTAATTATATTTCCACCTAGAAAGAAACTCACATGGAGGTGTGTCAACATAGTCAAGTGGAGATATGGTGTAGAAGCGGTCAAAGTACTGGAACCAATCATCTTGCTGTTTTGGCACCGGCTGCAATAGTTTGTCCATAGAGCTCCTTTTTGCATACCTGACCTTAGCTGACAGTGTCAGAGAAACAATACTGTAATTCAATATACATGTAGTGACCGGCTACCCAAAGCACGTACGGGCCACAACAACTTAGAATGAAATTCAAAGACACACCGTTTGAAAATCCGTCTCAAAGCGGAGTAATAAAACAAAGCTCATAGGTTCTGAATGCCTTGTGGTCAAGTGTGAAATTATGCATAAAAGGAACATGATCAAAATGTGGATCGAGATAAGCAGATATTACAGCGGTAGCTACCTGTTTTTTTCACATTATCAAAAGGTGGCACAAAGGGAAAAGAAGGATGGCGACGGAGGAGGACAGCCCAATCATCCTCCTTTCTCCCCTGCTGCTGCTCATCAGATGCCTGCTGTGACCGACTGACAGTCTGGGTGATGGTATGAGAGCCAGTCTGGTCAGTCTCAGTTTCCTGCCAGGTTGCTGTGACTGTCTGAATAGACTGCCCCTCCTCCCAGGACTGTGTGAATATCTGCACAGACTCCCCACTGGCTGTGAAGAGATGATGAGGTGATGGCTGTTATGTAATGGTTCCGCTGGAGAGATGAAGGCGACGTTTCACAGTGCTTTAGGCGTGTTTTTAACCAAGGCAAATGCCAAGCAATTGTATGGTACAACTGTGCCAGACCACTGGGAGCCCAGTAAGCAGTTAGTACAAAGCTGAATGAAAGACGGTGCAACATGCCTCTTTGATCCTTGTGGTCTACTGGGACACACGTCGCATTCTTTAGAACAAGGACAGATAAGAAGGGCAGAACATGGCCAGTTTTGACTAATGTTCAAAGGTCATTCTTTGTTTCACGGCAGCCATCGGAACAGTCATGAGTGAGTAAGGTGATCAAAATGTAGCACATAAATAGCTGCGATATAAATAGCGGTAAGATAGCGACAACTGACATTCAGTGTGCAACACACAAAAAGAAGCAACCTCTTCAACTGCAAAAAACATGAAGGCTGGGAGTCTCAAGATTGAAAACGCATAAGTGTATTTATGCATAATGTGTACAAACATTCCTGTTTTTGCTGTCGAAATCCATGCCTGACCAAAGATACCCTGGGATCATGCCAGGGAAAGCACATGGTGAGTGTCATCATCCACAGGTCGGATTAGGACACTGTCCTGTTAAGTTAATGATCTGTGCTGCAGTTGAAAGGCAATGTCCTCAAGGTTTATGCGTATGAAAGCAAATGAACCTGAGTGGATGGTTATGAAAAATTATGCAATAAGGCAGTGAAGCAAGCCAGAATAAAACAAAAGTTAGTATGGCAAAAAACTTGAACGTGGCTCCACATAGTTCCTGGTACCTGACAGTTCTGGAGAGGGCTTTGGCTTGTCGGATTCCAGCATCATGAACCAGTCATCAACCTCAGACCTGTTTGAGACTGAGAGTTGTTGCAGGAAATGGAGAGTATCATCTCCATCTGCAAGAGCATGACAAGTTAGAGTGGAGCTGACCTGGAGGCTGTCCATGTAACACCAACCATCACAAATACATGCACAATACCAGTGAAACCAACACAAACATATGCTCACACACATTTATGCATACCTCCATCTAAGTTACGGGACAGCCTCTTGCTGGCAGAGCGTGTAAAGCGAGGAGCTGGGCGGTCAATCATGGAGCTGGCCTGGCGGGTCTGGGCCTGGGTTCGCCCGCTGTACCTGAACTTGGATCCCAGGACAAGGAAGCGACGTGAAGAGGGGGCTTCTACTGTTGAAACCCTGTGGGACACACACACACACACACACACACACACACTTGTTTAACTTGCAACCACCCACCATTTAATCACTTTGAAAGAAAAGTCTGTTTCCATTGAGGGTTCAGAGATAATCTTATCAAAGTAACAGCCCCACATACAGGGAGAATAACACATTGCAAGTCATTTTGTATTCCTCACAAGCAGCTAATATCACATAACAAGATTTGTGACAACTTTGCCCATGACTTGTCTAGAAAAAACAACTTTGAGGTGTAATTTTAAGTTCAGGGATATCGGTATGTGGCTTGTCCTCTGTAGTTAAACTGCCATGCTGCCAGTATAATTACTCTGAGTGGTTAAGCTGCAGAGGCCACTTAGCCAATTATCTATGGGACAGAGAATCCAAGAGTGGCCTCTGTTGCTAGGCAAGGAAATGCCAACCATTCAGAGTACAGCAAACAACCTGTCCTCACCTGAAGAAGGTATGGTGCTCGACACAAACTTTCCACAACTTCTTAGAGGCTTTGTAGTTGGGCAGTTTGAAGCCGATTGTGCTCTCGTACTGCTCTTGCTGTAGGTGAAGAAAAGAAAAGAAGGAAAGAAAAGAAGTATAATTTAGTGCACTTACTGAAACATGACATAATGTTGATGACAAAATCCGGCAACAGAGTTGGGTCGAATTCAGTTTCAGCTCTGTAAGAGGATTTTTTTCAAAACTAAAATATTGAAATACTAGACATGGAAATATTGCCATCCAACCTATCAGGATACAACTGAAGGTGTATTCAACCATTAAAAAAATGAAATGCAGTCTCTATTCAACAGAATGAACTGAGTGAACTAAAAGTGGATAAACTCCAGCAATAATGACAAAGTAAAAAGGCAAGAAAAATAGGATGATTCAGGAAAGACTGAGCAGAAAATGTAAGTTTTAGTTTTACCTCCGATGGTCGGATTTTGATGAAGAAGCTGCTGCGTTTGTAAGAGATCTTGAGCACTTTGGGCCAAGGGAAACGGTTGATCCTCAGCTTGTCCTTGTAAACCATCAGACCACTAGAGCAAACCCCCAGCATGATGTCAACACCCTCCAGATCCTGTGTGCACACAAACAATATGAAAATGTTACCAGCATTGTACACCATTGAACTTATGGTTTGCAATTACAATAGATAGTCACTAGGAGGCAGACTTTCCCACACTTTGAGGTCATGGATTTTCAAATTTCATTAATCTCTCCTTTTCTGCTGAACAAGGGCTGGCATTAATTTTGTAATTAAAATCTGGATGCTTCCGATGTTATTCAAGCGTGCTCTTACCAAATCATGAAATGCATTTTAAAAATGAAAGGAAGTCACTGTCCCTTCTCTGATAACATTTCAGAAATTCCATAAAAACTTGCGCCCGCAGCTAAACCATACAGCAATAACCCAAATGGGTTACATAACTCACACAAAGCCCTACCTTAGCTTGGTGGAGGTCCACTCCATACATGGCGAGTTTCTTGGCATTTTCCAGAAACAGCATATCTGCTTGAGCTGGACTCATTGACCTGGAGACACACATAAAGGTAAAGATAAAAGTGCATTAAAATCACATATATGCTTTATTTTTAAAGACAGTCTGAAGGGCTTTTTTCCACATAATATATTCAAGCAGTTTTACAATCTCAAAAACATGTAGAGGCTCTTCACAATTTCAATTTTCTGAATGGTGCTTATTCAGTTTGATGAAACTGAGACTCCTGCTGTCTATCAAAACCTTCAAACAAAGTGTTGACTTGAGATTGCATGAACTTCATTCAACAAAATGTAGCAATAAAGTATATTACTCCAGCCCCTGCCTTTTTCCTTGGCTTACCTGTATGTGCGATGCAGCTCCATCACCTTATCTTCAAGCTCTTTGCTCTGTCCAGGGGCGAGGTTCAGCTCCTTGACGTAGTCTGGTCCATGGAGCTCTGGGTCATACTCTCCCAGCTCTGACTGGGCGGTGTACGAGCCCAGCAAGGAGAGTGTGACAAAGGAACAGGGCAGGGCGCCGCGCATGATGTCCTTCCTCAGCTGCAGACACAGAAAGTACCTGAAGAAGAGGGGAGGGGAAAGCATAGGGTCACTTCTCAGACTTGGATGTGAAAAACTTTATCCCGTTCTTCATCTGAGATAATATAAGGTGTGAAAGAGTCTACAGTGGCAAGAGGAGCATCAGATGTGACCATAGAGACAATGACCTGGTGAGATCTTCAGTGAGCTGCGCTGGATCAGGGGGGTAGAACTTCACATTGAATGTAAACTCATAGATGGCGCCCGGGACCTGTTTCCGAATTTCTTTGGTGGGGTCCAACCATGTCTAAGGAGCACAAACAGGGGATGAAAAACACATGACACTTCTCAGTGTCAAAGCTACTTTATGTCTGGTAATGAATATGTACAGTGACTAGAATTAAGGTAGAGAGGATCCAGCTTACCTTGTTGGTTGGGGTTTCCCAGTTGGCCAGGCCAAAATAATCTTTCTCCAACAGGTTGAGGTGGTCACACACCTTCGTCAACAGCTCCTGGCCTTTTGCATGTTTCTAAATAAGAGAGATGGAATGAGAGAGCGAGAGAGAGAGAGTGAGCTTTTCGGTCCTCATGCCTATATCCATGTTGCTCCTGAAATGGGATGATTTCCGTTACACAGACAGAAGAGAACACAACATAGAAGTCACTCACATCAACCTCGCACTCAAACTGAGTGTCGTCCAGTAAGGTGACTTTGCACTCCATGGTTTTTTGTCGTTTAGAAGGTTTAGCCTCTTCTGCTTTCTTTTCGGTCTTCTTCTCTTTTTTCAGCTTCTCCTTTGCTGCCTCCTCCTTTGTCTTCTTTTCCTCTTTTTTGTCTTCCTCCTTCTGTACCTTTTCCCCCTCTTTTTTCTCTGTGTCCCCCTTCTGGCCTTCTTCCACCGCAGGCTCCTTCTTTATCTCAGCTTCTTCCTTGCGCTCCTCTTGAGCAGGCTAGGTGAGTTAACACAGACATATGAAAAGCACGTTAAGTGGATGACAGGAATGTGGGAAGACAAGATGCTGTACTTCATTTGGAAATAATGAGTGCATAATAATGAATATATATAGATCAGCATGTTCCTATTTAACAGATGTGTTGCATTTACCTTGTTACTGTTCATGTCAACTCTGTATCTTTCTTTTCAGAGCACCATAGTTATTTTTTGTTTCTGACCAAGCTTTCACTTTGGTACAGCAGAGTCACTTTTGCTGAGCAAGCAGCATGCAATATAAAAAATTCATCAGGAGGAAAAAAATACATGGACCTGAAGCTATAATAGAGCAGATTCTAGCCTTGCGTTTCTCTGGTACAATCCAATGTGCAGCATGAACATGCACACAGGAGAGATGTTTTTGGCCCATGTCTCAGGATCAAATGACCACCTGTCTCTGGCAAAAAATGTCAAACCTTCAATTTCTCCTGCATGCTGTGTTTGATACTCTCTCACACGCACATGATCAATAACGTCACACACACCACACACCCACCTGAGCCTCCGCACTGCTTATTGAGTGCTGATCAGGCGCTTGTTCAATCTCCAGCTCTGTTTTGAGCTCAGGCTCTGGAGCAGCGATGGGTGCTTTCACCTGCTCCTCTGTGGCCTCTTTCACCTCTTTCTTTCCTTTATTCTTCCCTTTTTCTTTTTTCTTTCCCTTTTCCTCCTCCTTCTTCCCCTTTTCCTCTTTCTGCTCCACCTTTTCTTCTTTCTCTTTCTTCTTTTCCTCCTCTTTCTCCTTCTCCTCTTTCTTTTGTGTTTCTTTTAATTTCTCCTCTTCTTTCTTCTTTGATTTTTCTGCCTCCCTTGCCTTTTCCTCCTCTTTCTTCTTTGCTTTCTCTTCTTCCCTCTTTTTTACTCTTTCATCTTCCTCTGCTTTCCTCTTTGCTTTTTCCTCTTCCTTCTTCTTTGCCTTTTCCTCCTTTTCTTTTTTCTTGGCCACCTTTTTGTCAACCTTTTCTTCTTCTTTACTCTCCTTCCTTCCTGCTTCTGCTTTCTTGTCTTCTTTCACTTTAGTGGCCTCCTCCTTCTCCCCTTTTGCCTCCAATTTTTCCTCTTCTTTCTCTACTGTCTTCTGTGCCTTCTCCTCCTCCTTCTCCTCCTCGTTTTTCTTGGTCTTTTCCTCCTCCTTTCCTTCCTCGTTCTTTTTCAGTCTCTCCTCATCCCTTTCCTCTGCTTTCTTCTTAGCGTCTTTCCTTTTCTTCTTACTGCCTTTCTTTTCAACTCTTTCTTCTTTCTTTTCTTCTTTTTGTTCCACTTTTTCCTCCTCACTCTTTTTTACTTCTTTCACCTCAACTTTTTCCTCCTCTGCTTTGGCCTCTTTCTCCTCTTTCTTCACCTCTTCTACTTTTTCTTCCTCTGCCTTGCTTACTTTTTCTTCTTTGTCAAGTTTTTCCTCCTTGGCTTTCTCTGCCTCAAACCCCTCTCCCTCTGAGCACTGGGAGCGGCGCTTGAGAAAGGAGGAGAAGAGGCGAGACAGGCCTTTGCCCGCAGAGGTTCGGGTACGAGGCTTCAGCTGGTCCTCCTCAGAGGAGGTCGCACCGTCAGCAGGCCCAGGCTCAGACGCCTGCTCCTGGGCCTTTTTTCTCGACTGCTCCTTTGCTGACTCGGATGCTGCCGCCTGCGACTTCGCCTTGTTTTCTGTTTCAGGCTCGGCTCCGCTGGCCTTCTGCTTGCCCTCAGTGTCTGCTTCGCTCACCGCACTTGCCTCTGTTGTCATGGTAGCCACTGGGAAGGAGAACAGAAGGGAGTCAGAGATGGAGAAAGGTCACTGCGCCGTACAGCGTGTGACAGTGCACAGCACGGCTATACTTGGAACACAACAAACAAGATTAGGAGCATTGGACTCATTAGCCCTATGTCTAGGAAACCTTATATTTCACTTAGCTCTGAATGCCACAGAGTGAATCCAATATGGTATGATTCAAATTCACAGAAATGCTACACTTTGAAAAAGTAAACTCAATCAGTTACTGTATTTTCATGCCTTTGTGACATATTTATCATCCATTATGTTCAAGGACTATGATCGAATATTTTTTGGTTTTGTTAAAACCCACATGATCCCAGAAGAGGCCTAATTTTGTTTTTGTCATTTTCTCATCATGGTGTAATAGAAAATAAATGGCCGGTTATATTATGCAAATAGGGTAATTGGTATGCACACTTCATCTTTTCATTTACATTTTAGCCTTTTAGCTGAGGCTTTTATCAAGAGCAATTTACAATGAGCAATTTTTAGAATGAGCAATTAAAGTTATTACATTAAGTTATTGTTAGTGGCCCACTCTGAATGGCAACCAAGATGAGACTAAATCCATTAAACATGAAGCCAACTGCCACCCACAGATTATATTCTTGCAGTTGCGCACGCAAACACACCACATCACTTCATCATACAATAGCCTCCCTTGTTGGACAGTGTATTATGTGTCCGCATAAACTTTCTGAGGACAAGCCCACAAAAGTGTCTACCACAAACTCATTAAAACTCACAGACACAAAGGAGGCATTCTGCTCTGGGGCTGGCCCATTAGCACAGCCAGTATCATCCTCACTGAGCAAGCCCAGCTCTTCCATCTCCCATGCCCATTCTGCATGGGTCCCCCACTGCACCTTCATGTATTGAGGTAACATGTAGCATGTAGCAACACAGTGATTTAGACATATTAGGTAGTACCAAAAACATCTTAAGCCATTCTCAACCTGACTGTAGCTCTACCAGAGAAATGACACTGCTGTCAATGTGTAAAACTGCAGTTATACTTGCTGAATTACTTGGCATCCAATTTTGTTTCACATTCACAGTGAGAGGGCCTTCGAGTTTAATGAACACCACGTTTATTCATCGGTGTGACAGTGGGAAGTGGGATCTGATATATTTAGAAATCTAACCCTGAGGCTAAATCACACAATTGACTGAAATATACTGCAGCTATTACGCAACCACACAACACCTCTCCCAAGTGAGGAATGACAGTTTCAGCACAGTCAATGCTTCATCTCCAAAGAGACAGATTCACCATTTTGTCTGGTCTAGGTATTGTCTAATTGGTGACTAATGTGGGTGTGTTTGTGTCTCCTCCATATGTAGTTCAAGTCTCGCCCTGCCTTGCTTGGCGTGGGGGAGGGGAAATACTAGACAGGGTATAAGGCAGGCAGGCCAATCTTCCAGATGTACAGGGCTGTCCAATACCCCAAAGGGTACAGCCCGCTCCTCCATACCATACACTTCCCATCGGCTCATATAGGACAGCAGGAGAGGAGGAGGGGGTACTCAGCGAGACCAAATCCTCTTTAGCCCTCCCATTGTTTGTGTCCAGTGACCAATAACTGTGCTGCACACTATAACTAATCCTACCTACCCTT
>OMKZ01003447.1:22271-33166 GCA_900302535.1 Neoniphon sammara | reverse complement strand
ATGAAAGAAGTTCAACTTTATAGAGGAAGCACAATTTAACAAGATGTTAAACAGCTTACATTTTACACTAACGGCTACAGGCAACCACTATTTAATCTTATATAAATAAATAAATAGAAATTTTAAAAAATATATATATATATGGAATAGTTTAAGTGTAGACTTACAATGTGTTCAGACTGCCACAACTGGAATAGTTAGCATTAGCATCAACAAAGAGTATAGTACAGGTGAAAGGTACAATGAAGTGTTGGCTAATTTTTTATGTTATAATCAGGTTACAATTTGTTGTACATATACAGCTAAATATATGACTGTTTCCATCATGTAGCAGCACTAATGAAATGTCCACCTATAAAAAGCCTAAATAAATGTAGGCTACAGAACAGGCATTTGTTTATGAATGGGAAATGAAGCCCTATAGGAATGTAGGTTAGGCCAGCAGAATAGGCAGTGTGCACAAAATAAATCAAGCTCAAATAAGATCGCCGACTTCAGTAAAACTGAGAAAAAAATTAAACACAACAGGGTGTTTTCTTCATTTGACAATGCATGGTGTGTCAGTGACAGTAAACAATTCAAGGATCAAGTGGCATGCACGTCACCTACAAAAATAAGGATCTGGCATGTGACAAGTGACACCTTACTTCAGGGCAAAAACCCATAAAGTGTTTTCAGAATTTTGACTGAATTGCATCATCTGCTCTGATTTTGGAGAATTTCATGTATGTAATTCAATATCTATGAGCCAATGAGGTAAAGTCTATTATATACTAACGAGGGACAAATCGTATCCCCACCAGGGACGAAAACAAACGACCAGAAGTAGGGGCATAAAAACATTAAATGCCCAAAAATGAACAAAAAATGATTTTCTTGTATTTTTATATCAACATCCCATTACTTTTACTTCCCAGAAAACATCATATTTAATGGTTAGCTCATGCTGCACTGGGAGGCATAACTAAAAATTCCAATCAATAAAACCATCACAGATTTTTGAACAAGCACACCCTTCTGCCCTTTCTGTCAAATAAAACTGACTCTCTCTTCCTAACTGATGTCCCACTGGTTTGCACTTTTGAATGATCCTTTCCTGCACTAGGCCTCGCACGAATATCCTGTTTCAACAAGACAGATATACATCAAGTTTAGAACGATTCTCTCAAAATGCTGTTTCACAAAGACTTTAAAGAGTCCTGTGGCTGATTTTCCCAGTGCAAAGAAGGCAGAGTGGATTTCTAATGTGAGTTTTGGGTGATTACATATAAAACAACTGGCTGTATCAGCTCCAAATAACTAATGCATTAGGCTGTCAGGACAAATGTAAATGACATAGTGATGAATATGGTAGTGCTTGTGTTTGCAAGCATGCATATGGGGGAACGGGGTGCAACAAAAAAGTTTGCACCACAGGGCCTATCACTACTATTACGCCAGTGGTTAGTGTGTGTTGAACAACAAGCTGTGTTACAGCTGACCCATAATGCACCTCACTCTTATCTTTGTGAGTGACTTCCTCAACGCTAAGCTGCGGAACAAGTGTGTTATTAAAAGGCGGAGGATAAGAAAAAATTAAAAAGCAAAGCAGAAGTGTGACAGAGGAGAAAGACAGAGAGAGAGAGAGAGAGAGAACAAAATGGAAACAAGAGCTCACCTGAGCATGTCTGGGAAGTTGTCCTTTGACATCCACAGGGGACTGTCTGCATCAGCCCAGCCTAAACAAAGACAGCCTGCCACAGTCTATATATGTCTGGGAATGCCCTGGTCACGCTCCCGACAAACATAAGATGAACTCTCCGCGACCTTGTCAACAGTGAGCCTCACAGTCAGAGAGAGGTCTTTGTTCACCTAGATGAGTAAATATTGACAAATATCATCAGACAGTCCGCAGTCAAAACAGATAACCCCACAGATATAACATTAGGCTGAGCCAGATGTCACCCAATACCACAAAAGCAGCACCTGACAGCACTTGGCATCCCAAGGAAACATCTAACATGCAGAAAAGAAGCCTCCGGAGATAGATTCCTATAAATATATCAGAGGAGAGACAGAAAGACAGATGTAATGTCGGCTTATTGATGGACACACAGACAGACAGACACTGGCAGACAGAGAGGTATTTATCAGAAAAGGATTCTCATTTACTTTTCTGTGATTTCTCAAAAAACACACGTCTTGTGGTCTAGGAATGATTTTTATCCCAGTTTTGAATTTACACCTGAAATGGCTATATATTCAAATTCAGACCCATAAATACAATCGCAGAATGAATATATTCATAAATATAAGTGTGTGTGTGTGCAACTTTCAGGCAATACTGAATCCCTGGCATTTGAATTAGATATGCCTTGTCTGTCCTGAAGAGCAGAGAGTCGTCAGCAGTAGTCGTCTTATCGGTCTCAGATGCCCGTCAAAGTTCTGGAAGTCCTAACTGACATCTCATATTAAATCCTGATAGACAGTGCAAAATGTTGTTGAGCAGATTGCTCCGAGAACCTGAATTTCAAGGCTATGTGTTCTGTAAACTGCAGGAGTAATTGGACCTTGAGCCAGATGGAAAATAAATGCTTTTATCGCCACTGGCATAAAGTGGGATGATTGACATCTAAAGCAAGGACTGCCATTTCAATAATCTCACTGTAATAAGAATTCATGAGGATAGTTTGGTTGATTTGCCCCTCTCTTCTCTAGTTGTGTGTGTTTATGTGTGTGTGTGTGTGTGTGTGTGTGTGTGTGCATGCGTGCGTGGGTGCACATTTGTATGTGCATGATTGAGATACAGGAGAGTGCGAAAAAAAGAAATGGGGGAGTGGGTGCGAGAAAGAGAGAGAGAGACAGCAACATCACATATCTTATTTTCACTCGTGGGCTGCCAGGAAAAAAAAAACTAATGAAAAGCAGAAAAGGTTCATTTTCAGTATTCCTGCTTACAGATAGCAGCTTGTGTAAGAGGAACTAATGACACAGATGAGAAAACAGCCCTCTAGTTAGTCCCATTAGCTTTACTAATAATGAACTTTGAGACCTTTCACACAGCACTCTAAAATCCCTTTAGCTCAGGGTGCTAAGGGCCATTTTGCTGTGCATAATGCTAACCCATTATGGGTCTACAGTTCCCCTAATCATTATAAGTGTTTCACTCTCTTGTGTAAGAAATGCTGGATTATTTGAAACTGCTGCTTACTCTTGCAAAATTGGCATTGTTAGCAAACCAAGACGACCACACATTGATTCAATACATGGAACACGTGCATGGGCGCAAACATAAACAGACACACACCCACACATGCACACACACCCAAACAAACACAAACCTCTTTCCCTGCATAGCAATATCAAGACTGGAACTAATGAGTGGCAGATCAATGCAGCTAGCCAATGCACGAGACAGGCAAGGCTCTTCTTAATAGCTCCGGGAGGAAAAGATGGACTTATAATTGGCGGGGGAATTGGCAACGGCTGAACTACAAGCCTGATAATAATGCAAAGCAGCTATGTTATAATCTATTTATCTCCCCTCCAGAAAAGTCATTCCCCTTAATATTGTCGAGGTATCCTTACTAAATATGCTGGCAATTTTCTCTTGGTAAGCAATGTCTGGGGCAGCTCACGTCTGACGCATTCTCAAACAGCTTTCTTATAGTTTATCTGTGCTGACATCAAAGTGCACTCAAAAATCCCCCCGTCGCCCCGTCCTACCTCCATTGGCCTTGCTTTTATTGTGCCCCCATCTGTGACAGAGTGATAGACATCAACATTTCCCCTTAATATATTGCAATATTGCAGCTGGATTCTCCACGTGGCGGCCTTGTTTACTCTCTTGTAACATCCCCTGCACCCTGTTTCAATGTCTTGTTTCATTTAAATTTGAGTGCTTGAGAAGATAGGGGAGGACGGATGAGCAATTTGTTGGCGGGATAGGAAATGAGGCTTCCTGTTTTTTATTGTGCTGCTGGTGGGATCACATGACACTGCTGGGGATGTGCGGCTTGTGGGAAGAGGGGGGGGGTTGGAGGGATGGCTTTCGCATAAACTCTCTGGAGGCTTTTTTCACATGGCTCTCTCTCTCTCAGGCAGACATATGTGCGCATACACACACACACACACACACACAGACACACGGGCGCACTAAGTAGCCTCAAGCTCTGTGTGTGTCAATGTAAGGATTTAACTGTATTGTGTATGCAATGGATGTGGATACCCGCATGCATGCAGACACATGCGTGCGCACACACACACACACACACACATGCTTACAGTAACTACAGCCTCCAGGGAGGTGGCTAGAGGGAGAGTGAAGGTCAGACGGATCCACTCTGCCAACCAGCCACTTATGCCTAGAGGCAAGCCACACAAGCCAGATCATTAAAAACTGCACTCAGTGTCCTGAAGAGAGTTCATTTTTAAAGCTCCCTCCATTCACTCAGGTGGCAACGCAGCACACACGCTGCACAGCGGCGCCCGCAGCGCTACGGAAACATTCTGCATTCAGCCATTGCAGAATAATTGCATCAAAATAGAGGGGTTAGAGGAAGACTGCTGAACTCTTAGAAAAGGGGAAATAGGTTTGTCGAGTACAATGTCACCCTGACCTTTACTTCGGGATTGCTATTATCTTGGTGTCATGTGGAGCCACCAATGACTCCATGGGTTTTTGAAGGGAAATGGCGCTGTCGCAACGGAGGCTGGTTGTGCGGCCTTGAGTCGCACTGCAGTGACACAGCAGCAGGACGGAGAGAAAAGGGGAAGCTGAGGTTGCACAGAAACCTCTGGAAATAACTGAAAGTTCAGCATGGAAGAAAAAAAGAAAGGAGTAAGGAGAGAGAGAGAGTATTATGAGGGAATGAGAGGAGGAGAAGAGAGGTATATAAACTTGAAAGATGATGAGGAAAAAAATAGGTGTGACATGCAAGATGAAGTAGGTGCGATGTTGGGTGTTTTGCTGCGGATCATGTGGTCAGGGTGAGTCCACAGAGGCACATCTCAGGCCTGGAGGAAATCAGGTTGTGAAAGACAAATGTGCTGACCTAAACCTCTGAGTTCCGCAAAACTTGAGAACAACGTGTATGTTCACACAAAACCCATGCAAAACTGAGAGCTGAAAACTCAAGTTTACTGAACACAAACAACGTTTTACTGTTATTTACCCTCATGCAGAAATATGTATTCCTGTCAGCGCGTGCAGGCATGTTTTCATTTTTTTTAATTCATTATGCATTACTCTTAAAAGATGCGCTGCGTCAACAATTGAAGCGCATAGTTTTATGCCAGAGCGCATTATATCGTGAAGCCCAAATGAATCAATATAGTGTTGGCCACACAGACATGACAACCCATTGTCCTGGGGTTTTCTGCCAAAACCCTTAAACCACTAAACAGATGGTGATCCACAAAATTGTTTTGCTCTTGAGAGAACGTGATGAAGCACAGTGAAATTGGCCTGCACCATGATGCAACAACTTGACAGGAATATTAAACCTTCCAAACCACATCCAACTTAATTACATTCACACTGGTGGGATGTGATGTTTGCATCTGTGAATTTTAACACTTCTTTCCGTTTCCCAACCACATGACTGGCACTCTGGAAAGCCTGAAGTTCCCCCTCCCTCCCTCACACAGGGCCCAGAAACAAGACTCAAAGCCCCCCTCCCATGCTGGACCACTTCTGCAGCCCACCATAAATCCTTAACGACAAACTCTATAAACTTCTTTAGGTTTGAATATTTATGGATGCCTGTGGTTCCCCAGAGTGCTGTTTTCTGTCTGGGGCTCAACACACGACACAAACTTCTCCGGAGCAGCTCTGCCCTGTTACAGCTCTCATGGTGAAGGGAGCTTGCGCATACAGACGCGGTGGTCTGCTTGGCCCGGGCCATAAACAAAATGGCCCCCTGCGGTAAAGAGAAGAGTAACATATCAGAGTTTATACAAACTCATAACAGGAGCGTAGTCTGAGCTCTCCAGCTGCTATCTGCTCAGACTCCCATGGCTGCTGCAGCTCAGCCTTCCTCAGCTTTCAAACAGAAAGTTGACAAGTAGTAAAAATCACTTTCAGACATTCTCATCATCAGATTTCCTGCTGCATAGACATTTCGGAAGTTTCCAATTTCCAAAAATGTGACAGAACAGCCCTTCAAGTCAGAATTCCAAGTAGGAAAGTTAGCATCATCCAACTTTCTGTCAACATGGGAGCACACAATGTTGTGGATACACAGCTTTTAACAATTAATCTTTTAAATACACTCAAGTTGATTCTCCGATTTCAATGAACTGAAAATTATTAAGATGCATGTGTGGTAAATCCTTAAACATACACGTGAAATGTAAAGCCACACATGCAGCTGCTAATGTTGTATGCTAACTAGATAGCTAACACTGGCAAATATTGTGCAATAAAATTAGCTGTTGATTGGTGTTAGGAGCCAGCCATGCAAACATCAGCCTCTTGCCGATGTTTTACAGCTGTCTCTCTCGCTGCTGGTTCCTATTTAATTTAAATTATTTATTTATTTATTTATTCTGTTTTTCGTTGTTTTTTTTTTTTCCTGAGCTGGACTACTGGAATATCATAATGGAAATAGAAGTGAAATGGATATTAAAGCCATAATGTCATCGCCTGATGAATATGATGATTTGGACATTTCGACTTACACAAAATGTGGTGTGATCAAGTTACACTTCTGTTTCCTGAGAAATTCATTGTCATTGTTAAAGTGTTTCAAATGATATGGTTGCTTTAAAATGTAATAAGCCAACATGAGTTTTCAGTTATATTTTTCCAAAAGGACTACAAAAGCCTGTCATGATTGTGATTTTTGTTTTTCTTTCTTAATTTTTTCTTTGAACACAACCAGCAGATGGTGGAAACTGACTCTTTCTCTTCCCATTTTCAACTTTAAATGGAATGCAACATTAATGAAATGCACAATACACACAAAATGATTGGTCACATATGGATATAATGTAGAGTTTTGTTGTTTGGTAATACATTGAACTCTAATATGTTATAAGTGTAGCGCTGCACCACTGAGATGTACTTGTTTGCTGCTAAGTGTGGAGCAGTGGATATTTTGGCTTTGCTTTTCCCTTAGTTGTGGGATTATTTGTGTCCATAAATTGTTTCTTCCCTTCATAATTTGAGAGGATTTTGTAAAGGAAAAGGAAAAAACATTAAAAGAAATGACTGCAATTGGTTTTAGATGACATTCTTGAATTTCGAAATTGATTTTCATAGTCTTCATATGTTTTTTTTTTCTTGAAATGACAGTTAACTATAACCTATGGAAGGTATAGTAAATATGGTATGGCATGGAATGGTACAGTACAGTAGGGTACAGTATAGTATAGTATGGTGAAGTGTAATGTAGTTTGGTATAATAGTAATAAAAATATTGTAAGACACATTATATTCATATTACAGAGTTTAAAATTGGAAAGAGCAAATTCAGAGAAAAAAGACTGTGTGATGCTGCTCTTTAGAACTGCTTAGTAAATAGAATTCAGGATGACTCTGTTACCCTTTATCTTGTATTTTTCAAGAATTATCATCTCTATATGCTAATGCATTTGTATCAGTGCGCTCAGGGACTCTGTGGCCTTGAGTGCCTTCAGATAATTTGCACAGCAGGAGGCTACAAGCCCAGCGACAACTGATAAAACTCTGAAACAAGACGGATCCTACGCAGAAACTTCACTGTGCTCTGACATGTATATGCAGAGGTGTTAACGTACTGTAGCTGAGGTGGCACAATCTGCGCTACCGCCCAGGTTCTGCAACAACAGCAAGCTGTTAAAAACCTCTGACCTTAGTGAAAAAGCTGAATGGTTTTATAAGTCTCTTAGCAGCCCTTCACACTGGTAATGTTTCACTTTTACTATTTCTAATAATGGTAATCCCCCTTTTTTCTCTGATTCATGGGTAAGAGGTCCTTAAGGGGAAAACACCAGTTGTGGAGGTCTGCCAATGCCCCACCGAAGAAAAATAACTTGCAAGTAATTTCCCCCTGGAATTTGTGGATGTATTAAGCCAATCTGACTGGCCTGGAACTGAATGTTTGTTTGAGTTTTTTTGAGAGGGCAAGCAGAGGGATAGGAAGGAATATGTGTGTGTGTTTGTGTGTGTGTGTGTGTGTGTGTGTGTGTGTGTACATGGGGTGTTAATGTGTTGACAAGATGACGAGAACAATCAAGCGACATGCTGACAGCACTGATAGGGGGGAAAAACATGGAATTTTATAAGGCAAATTATTTAGCATTCCCACCCAACTGAACTGTATGTTATTTTTTTTCTAACACGTGATTCAGTGCTGAGTGATTGCGCTATACTGTGATGTTTCCATTTCCTCCATTTTCCATTTTAAACCTTGTGGTGAGCAGCCTTTACAAAAGCGCCCATTTTCGGACCGAGTTCGCCAAGTTTGAGTTTGTTCGTTCAAGTGTCAGTATCAGTGGGTAATTATAAAGACCTGCTTCACTAAGCGTGCGGTTTCCACCGACGAATCCTTCCACAGCCTGCGGTGTTGTGCTATTTTTGAGTTCTGGCCCAAAGTGACAATAATGCTGTAACAGTACCGCCAGTGTTCATAGAGTGTGAAAAGTTTGATTGTCCATTACAAGTCCCTGTGGCGCTGCTCCCCGTGTTCAGACGGGCAGCTCTGACAAGAGCAGAGGTCATAATTTAGAGCGGGAGAGCCTTAAATTATCAGGGATTTACCAAAAGACCTCTAAGTGAAATACATAGATACAGAAAATAATCTGATGTTAGAAACTCAAAATTCAAGACAGGCCTTAGCATTGACCCAGATATGTCTCGCACCACATAATACACATTCATAATGGCAGATGGAAACTGGATAGCAGAGGGAGGCGGCGATTTAAAATTTACCTTCCTTCCCTTCTCCTTCCTTCTCTTGTGCCTGGGGCCTGTGAGATTATGGGCAATGAGATTATGTGGCTGCCAAGGTTGTTAACCTTGAAGCATTTGTAATGTTGCACCCAAGTTCCTTGATTACACAAGTGTAATAATCTGCACCAGCGTGGTCCGGACAATGACAGACCAGATTTATGATCTTTGTAAAACAGCCAGTATAACAACTGCTACAGCATGCATTATGAAAACTAATAAGTTGTGGGGGCAAGACGCTGCCAGATGCACTAATTCATGCATATTTCAATCTCTGAACATCTGCCTGCTCTAATAATTTACGCCCTACCTCAAAACAAAACAAAATAAATAAATAAATAAATAAATAAAAAATAAAGAGAGGACTGACATTATTTTCTATTGGATTGTTCTGAGATAACTTTTCTGGTAGGACAAACTCCTGCTACCCCATTGCTTTCCAGCCCAGCACTACACCTCAGTGGTCCCCATTCACCAAATATTCATGCAGCAACAAGAAAAAGCTTTCTAAACAGCAGAACAGTACAATCGCAAAGTCCAAGAAGTCATTCACTTTTACAAGCAATAATTTACAAGAAAAGCCATATTAATAACCATATAGTAATAACCATAAAGTAATAATAAGTGCACACCTATAAAATCAACGAGCGCCATTCATTCATCATTCATGGCTGAAGGTTGTATTAACTTTCTCTTTCAACAACCCAAACACACAGTGGTTGCCTATTAGAAGCTGATAAATAGACATAAAATGAAGGTGCTCCTTTGAAACACAGCTCAATCAGAATCAGCAATTTCCAGCACCAAGGTATAGAGGAGATCAAACATCTCAGGGGTTTATTAGCATGCAGAGCATCTTTGCTAACAACCGATGGATAAATCATTTATCGCTTTTTTCCCCCCAATTACTGCCTCACCAATAACAAAAATGCAAAACATGCCAAAAAGAAAGCTATTTTTTGCAGGGCTCTGCAAAGGGGCGCTGATTTAATTGTAGGCTACATGAGGAGAGAGACGATGAATTTGCAATGGTGGAGAGAGAATAAAAAACAAACTCTAATCCACAACTTGAGAATGGAAAGTCTGTGCATTAATGGTAGCATACACACAGATGCTACTGCTAGTTTAGAGATTTGACTTTGTGCAGCAAAGATACCGTGACGGTCCTCTCCTACAGCAGGTATTTTAGGTATTTTCAAGGGCACATCTGAAGCACCGGCATCATCTCACAAAGAGTGTTTACTTCCATCTCGGTTGACATCTGGGCGCTCAAATCCACGAGACACCTTGTTGATGATTTGAGCAGATGTTTTGAGACAGGAAGCTGAGGCATTGTGTGCTGATTTCATGAACATGCTTCCCTCCGTTTCCAGGGCTGGTATCATGTCCTGCTGGTGAAAAACTTCACAACAATGATCTGTGTTTGAGACGTAACTAAGACCTGTCCATGTCTGAGGTTTCCAGGCGCTCCATGCCAGTGGACCAGGTGAGAACATTTTAGTTTGAGACGCAGTAAAAATGTCTCAGCTGGGGACAAATTATATCATAAGCAGTGATGGAAAGAGTTTCTTTCTATCACTGTTAAAAGCAAGAGTAATTGTCTTGAAAATTGCTGAGGTAAAAGTGGCTCACTGGAAAAGTATTCAAGCAGAGAACAAATCCATCATGATTTTATGCATGGTTACATAATTGCACCCTCATTTATTATGTATTTTTGACATGGAATATTATCATTACATACAAAAATATGAAAGGGTCAACCAACTACCCTTAGTTATGGGATGTTAAATCACAAAATCATTGTTTTGCTGTAAATGCCATGTCTCATTGCACTCAGTAAAAATAAAACTTAAATGAGTAAAACTTGTAAAAACGTATAATTGCCAGTGTCTAAATGCTACAGAAACACCTGTATAAAAGTAATATGCAGACTTTTACTCAAAGAAACATCACTGCTCAAAAAAAAAAAAAAAAAAAAAAAAAA